>VYZW01023415.1:3703-23989 GCA_013401315.1 Balaeniceps rex
AGATTATCAAAAGTGAAACATGCCTGGGATCCAAATCTGCTTTCATTGTTTAGATTTGTTAACTTTCTGCATTTTTTCACTGACATATAACAGTTTCAATTCTGCTTCTGAGCACTGGGTCAGCAAGCACAAATGCACATACTGGAATGTTTTTCAAATTAATAGTCATAAATAATTTCTTGTGAATTACTTTGACTTATATACATGCATTAGCACAATGCTTCAATATCTGAGTTGCAAAAACTTGTAGAAACATTTGCTGAATTGAAGGTTTTTACTACAATAAAAACCTCATGCAAATTTTAGCTCCTAACATAACTTATAGTATAAAAATGGAGGATATGATCACCGATTAGCATCTATCAGCAGTATTTCTGTATGTACACATACCTCAGACACCAATCTCCACCCATTTGGAGAGCATCAGTTTGTCAAGATTGTTTCCTGCCTCCACCTTTAATCTACATGGATGAGCCTGAGCCACATATATACACATTATCTAACCCAGAATGACTCTGGTCTCGTACCTCAGTTTATTAAGATATACTTTCCAAATCTGGGTAAACAAGACAAGGTTTGGTCAGAAATAGAGGTTAATAAACTAGTCAGCTGTGGCAGTCACTTTTCGACAAGAAATCATCATGCTGATTTTATATGAACAAGATTGTCTTTGCTAACATATAATTTCCATCTGATCCAATATCTTTGGAGATTTACTTATGATCTATTAAAATAAATGTTGCCATTTTGTTTTCCATTAATATATGTGAGATGTCCAATAAAAAAAAATCTTCTTATGAGTGCCAATATGCTGTAGATAACACAGAAACTAGATCACTTTTTGAACACATCTGTCTGCCTGTCCCATGCTGAGATATGTATCTCATAGTTCCTTTTATTTCGTAACATAAAGAAGCTCATTCATCCCTTCCTACCCCTTAACATGATGGCACTGCAATGTTATCCTCATTTAGATGAATAAAAGAAGGTCCTGGCCACCTTAAACAACACTTTGAGAATAGCACCTTTAAAATGCCACTCAGGATGAACACCAAATTTAATTATAAATGTGGAGTTTCTAAGTGAGACGCTATTCTTCCAGACAGCAGAGTTTCAAGTAACAGTTAATATGAAAATATAAATATGTCCTAGATGCCACCTAAAAATGTATGGTTGCTCTCTCTCCAGCAGTGAGGAAATTGTGTGATTTGCAAAGCACTATGTTGTTGTTATTCTGCCGCAGAGCTGACTGAGATAAAAGTGTAAATGCTTTAGAAATATAAAACATAGCAAATGTTTGTAAGTCTACTAACTTCTTGGTTTTATACCAGAACATGATAGAACACTTACCTTTCTTCCCCCTGTGTTTATGCGAAGTGGAGTTAAGAAGGGATCAAAAATCATATGGCTGGTTTCAATATTGACAGGTGACTGTCTTTTCCCAACAGAGCAAAGATTCCAAGCTGAGTTCACCAAACCCCAAAAGGAGGGAACTGCAAAATATAAAAAAGTGCAAGTTTAAGAAAAGTCTGGGAAGACTAGAGAAATATATGCAAGGCAGATAGCCAGATAATTAAACTTGTCATACTGTCTACATACATACACTGAAACTGAAAACAGGCAAATTCATCTAGCACTTGAAATTTAAAATTTCATACACAAAGACCAAAACATATTGTTTCATATATTTTTGTATCAGGAAAGAAGTTTTTTTTTTCTCTTTTAAAGGTACCTAGATATAATCCCAGATTCAATTATAAATAGCTCCTTTGCTGCTAGTATTATAGAATATTTATCGAGCAATAGGAAATGTGACTCATTAGTCCTTATGCTAATTTTGCATACATACAGTGTGTCCTTGGACTGAAACTGTTCCATTCTACTCCACTTTTAAAAAGTGTTCATATTTAGTACAATTTTTTAAGAAAAACAGCATTATTATGAGAGAAGCTCACACATTGTGATCCCTGCTCTCTAGGGTGGTTCTACTAATTTCTGTTCCATTCACCCAAACCTTTCTTTAGTCAAAGTTTTGATCTAAAAAAAATCTTGTTGGAAAAGCCATACTGTGATTGTGAAGGAGGATAGTTCCTTCCCTGTACATGCAATGGCTTGGAACATGGAGGAACGCCTGATTTTTGAGAAGCTGAGTTACTTTCAAAGATTCTGTGCCCCTAATTGGAAAAAGAAGAAAAATGTGATGTAACTATATACTGCTTCTCACCAGGTAACTGCAGGCTGAAGGTTCATTTTGCATCTAATCTGCAATTTATAGCCAAGATCAACCTGAACTTCTCTTTGGATGCTGAAAAAAATTCTGACTAAACGGGTAAAGAGCAACTAACAAGATACACAAAGGACATATTTAAATTTGTGTCTGCGCACTTTGTCCCTGACTAAAGCATATAAGGCAACTTTGACTTTATCAGAATTATTCTGTAGTTCTGTGTAGCAGGTGGAAATTTCACAGGTGCGAATGTTGATGCCTTTTTTGGCTTTATTTTTTCTTTTTGCATTTTGTTAAAAGTTTTCATAACCTTTAAGCCTCAAAGTATTCTTCTAGTCTACAAACTGTGTGTGACAAAGTCTACAAACTCAGACTGGGGGAAGGAGCTTGTGGCTGAGTCCTTGGGGCAGGAGCACTGGCGTTTTGCCCAGAGGGTGGAGCTGAAAATAACCCATCAGCTGCTTATAAAAAGCTTTTCAGTTGCTGTAGCTAGTTGTATGTGGGATTTTGCAGTGTGAATGCTTGCTTCTGCTTGCAGTTTTTGGTTACTTTAATGGGAGCCACGTAGAGTGTTGCTTGGATTTGAACCTCACATTTGTAGTAGACTTAACCCATTGGGAAGATATTCCTTGGAGGGGAGATAGGTGGAAAATATCTTCTGAGTAGCGTAGCGTCAGGAAAATGGCTGATCTTGGTGAGTGTTTTCCTATCACGTTTTATAGAACAAACCAGTTCTTTTTGCCCTTAAAGTTTGAGTGTACTTAGGTGTAAAACTTTGGTTGTGTTAATATATAGCTTCATGTAACTTTTCTACAAAAGTAGATAAACTTTAGGGTTCTTCTTAGGCTATTGCTTGCACAGCAAAACTTCAGTACAAGTATCTACACAGAAGTGATGGGAAGTGTTTTGCAGTTGTTGAGTTCCAGTAGTTCATAAGCTATCGGCCACAGATGCTACTTTTATACAAAAGATCTGAAGACTCAATTTTCAGCTGAAGGTTTTCTTTCTTTGTGCTAGCCTGTCTGTGCATCTACAGGTGCTACTCATGCAGGTGAGCTCAAATAGCCCTGAAGGGATCCAGCCATAACTGACATGTTACAGATAGCAAAGCTTAAAGTTTCCTTGCATACAGTTTTGAAGTGAACATGCACTACTAATACCTTAAATTCACTGGTGAAATATCTTTTCTTAACACCTGACATGGACAATCAAATCAGCTCACGTGCGAAGCCCAAAATGGGTAACGACTCTTAGTATGTACTGCATGAAATCTATACAGAGGGATGATAGTGTAATGCTCTATGGCTCTGGGAAAGCAAAGATCAGGGACTAGCACCCAAAATGGCTAGAATTGTAGATGCCCGCACCAAATTATGTCAGTAATCTTTTATTCAGATAGTAAACCCTGTGTGCAACCACCCCCTAGAAGCTCAGATGGAAAGCCTTTAAAATAAGAGAAGCTTTGTATGATCAGAAAAATGAACAGGCAATATGGTCTTAAGAATTTCTTTGGCTCCTCTGTTTACCCTACCGGTCAAGTCCCACTTCCACGGGAGACTTACAAGACTATAGAAGCTCCCAGAGTATGCTAAGTGACAGTGCTAATGCTTTGAAAATGAATAAAATAAATGTAGTGCAATTAAAAATAAAACAGAGCACACTTAATTATTTGTGCTTTTTCTTGAAAGAAATACCATAGGATCTCACTTCATTTTTTTTGTCAGAGAGAAAATCCCTCTATGCAGAGGCCTAAAATAAAAGTGTAGGTTAATTGAGATAGCCTGATTTCCCTTGATAAATCTCCCTGTGTTGTTACTTAACAAAATAAATTAATGATGAAACTGTAGAGCTGTAGGTTAAAGAGGGAAAATATTAAAAGGGAAATTTTGCTTGAATGGTTTCTAGTATTACTCAAAAAATCTTCTGGGCAGAAGTAATCTTGGTATTGGTAAAAACAATTCTTTAGCAAGCTTTTTAAAAATAAATAAACAAACTAGACATGGTGAGTAGAATAAAATGGCGAGCCAAACAGGGCAGTCCATTATCTTCAAGTTTGTATTACTTAAAGAATTTGTGATGTAACTGGGATTGTCCCAGAAAAGCTGCACTGGAAAATAGCTGCTATGAGTGGATGTTTTATAATGTTATTTCTGTTGTTGACAGGGAAACCTTCCATTCTGTGCAATGCCTGTCACACCAGCATATCACCTGCAAGCCAAGAAGGTGGAGCTCCAATATTGTGATGCTGCACTGCAAAGGTTAGACTTGTCACCCAGCCACGTAAGTCTGTGTTGCAATCTTTGATTTCTTTCTAACTGCCTAGGAAGCTCATGCTTAAGAATCTCTCCAACACATGCTTGTTGCTAGCTCTGTTACGTATGGTTAGACAAAAAGAAAGTTCAGCAATGGTAAACTTAATCCAGTGATCAGAATGACACTGCTTGTGCTTCAACTGAAGATCAATTAAGGAGGACTGACCTAAGATTGCACACCTAAGTTAACTAGTGGATGGGGATATTATGCAATATTAATGTCTGATTACATTTAATTAAAGTAATTAGTGCTGCTGCTTAGATGCTCAAAGTAATAGAAAAGTATTCAGAACCGTAATGGAAAAATCCAAGGAGGTTTCATGTAGGAAACCAAGGCATAAATGAAATACAAGTACCGAACTGACTGTTTAGTCTAAAGAAATTAGTGTATGGATCTAGGAAAACATATCAAAATATTCATTATTTTATTCCAGCTTAGCTAACAGACAAGGTTCTACTAGGGGTTAAGTCATCAATGAACCAGTATCTCCTTCCCCACCATTATGTTGTATTTCCACAAAAATCTAGTCATGTGTGAGTGGGAATATGCAGCATCTTTGTGTGTGGACCTCTGAAGCATTTTAGACAGCAGCCTGGCTCCTGTGCTGTACAGGAGCTACTCTTACAAGCTAGTTTGCATGCAGCCCACATACTAGCTTACAATCTCATTTAACAAGGTTCTCCAGCTACTGGTTATTCTACCAAAAGCTTCTGTATACTGATCATGTCATCTCTGCCTTTGTCTATAAATCCCCCTAAATTTATACTGCTTGAGAGCTGATTTGTTGCAAACATGTTACATAGACATAAGGTGGTAAGTTTTTGCCTGATCAATGTCATGCCTTCAACCTTCTCATAATAGAAAGAAAATTGGATAAATTCAAAGTTTATTTCCTCTGTATGTTGGCACATTATGGACAACAGACTTTTTGTGTGTGTGTTATATGGGGAGAATGTGAGGGGGATTACTTATATTTTATACCCAGGTAAAAATCTCTGACATCCTTATTCAGTCTGTATCTTACTGCAGCTGCTCTTTTTTTCAATTTACTGGGAATAATTTATGTTGAGATATATGAAGATGCTCTAGTATCAGCATGACACAATAGAATGAGGGATTCTGATGGCTTTTACCAAACCTATGCATAACGACAGTGAAATAATAGCAGCTAGAACAATAAAGTAAGGATTGAATGCTATTCTCCTAGTGATGAGTACCAAGGATTTGGCTAAATAAATACAAGCCTTCCCTCTCCAGAGAAAAGCGATGAGTGAACAGTGTCCGATAAGGATGCCCTTCTGTAGGCACAGCGAACTTGCAGATAAACGTAATGGTACTGTCTACAGTGTGTGTTGATGGACACATAATAGTCTGCATTCACATTGTGAAAGGAGGCAGTAGTTTTCCCAGTATAGGATCAGAGGTGCATGCTGCGTATGACATCTTAAATATTACTTGATCTTAGAAAAAAAAATGATGCTGGATTCAAAAGTCTAGGTCATCAAAGGGTTGTGGATAGTTAAGCAGTGTCTCCTAATCACTCGCCTGGCTGTCGAGGAGAAGTTTCTCAGAGTTCTAGCTCATGCTCTTGTTTCTGCATCTTGCTCTTAGCAAAGCCATAAAGAGTCTGTAGCTAGAATTGCTCTGAGGCACTTTCTGAAGAGTCCTCGTGACACATTGACTGAAATAGTTTGGTCTAGCTTAGAAGGGAACAGATGCATCACTTGGGGTGGGGTGAGGTGACTCTGTGCTTCCCAGCACACCCGGCCCTGGGGACAGAGCACTCCTGGGGGTTCATCTGGTAGCAAAGCTGCCCTGGGCTGTGTCTGCCTGCTACATTCAAGTCCTGGCTGTGTTCTCCATTCTGAAATGACTGTGAAAGACTAGGCAGCCATGCCCTACCTGGTGAAGTGTTACCCTATCAGCTCTCAACTTCACAATCTAGGGAGTCCTTAAAGATACTTGCATTTACTCAGAAATGTGCCTGCAATTGCAGAGAGTGGCTCTGCAAGGTTTCCACGCCAAAATCATAATCTTTGTTTTTAAGCCATAAAACACATGAGAATTTATTTAAGATAAAATCCCCTCTCTCTCCCTGCTTTTCTCCTCATTTAAGGCTCTGATCTCCATTCTGTGCCATGACGAGTCACTGGCAGGAGCCATTCTTTGTTCAAAGTTTGCAAAGAATCCTGTTCACCCCTCCCCCTGCTCCACCCTCCTGTTCATACATTTGCGTTACCTTCCTAGGTTCTCTTATCCTCAACTCACAGCTTATGTTTGTTAAGCTAACTTCTGTTAAAAGTGCTTAACCTTGGCAACACACATAATTTATTACTGCTCTGGGAACAAAGCAAAGGGCAGGCAGGTTTCATGCATGGTAGGCAAATTATTTCTATCATTGCAAAGTTTCATAACATCCAGAAAATATCCCCATATTTCTCAGTACAGCTTCTGAGTTCAGGGAAAAACACAGTAGACTTTCTACTATGTTCCTTGTGTTGCCTCATATAAGTAAATGAGATAGTATAGCAGCAAATCAAATAGAGAATAAGATACCTGGGAGAAAAGCAAGTTTAAAAAAAAGCTGCCATCCTCAGAACTAGAGACTGTCCTGCCACCAACCTCCTGCCTACCTTGTGTGTCTGACCGATCTGATGATCATGTTTCCTGCGCTGGGCACTTGGAGTAAGTAAGACATTAAAATAGTGTTAGCTGTGCAAACCTTTCACTGAGGAAACCACCTCTGATTTAGGTCTGAGCAATGCAGAGACTCTGGTTTAGGACATAACTAGAGAAGCAACACTTTGTATAATAGATATCATACTACATTGAATTTGGCATCTTTATATGAATGAAAACCCTTCCGTAGTTGATTTTTGTGTAACCCAATGAAGAACTACATAAAAATGAGGAAGCTTTTTTAAAAAGAATGCCTAAATGGTAAAATGGACACTGGAATTCCCAGAATATAAGCTAAGTTTTAATGTGTTATGTGTTTATTCTGAGCCGTTGTTTAAGTAGGGCCAAGAAGCCAGCAAGCTTCAACAGAAAAATAAAGGCAATGGCTAGAAATAAGAGATCATCCTTCAAAAACTCGTGTCCAAATAAGAAAAATGGAAAAGATTATAAACTCTGACAAGTTAAATATAAAATTAAAATAAGACAAGCCAAAAGAAGACACTGAAGAACAATTTGCTAAAGTCATAAAAACCACTAATAACTTTTTTCAACTGTGTGAGAGGCAAGGATCCTGCCTGAGTCTGTAGGGCCAGCTGATGATCAAGCTGTAAAAGGAGCACATGGAAGATAGTGTAGCAGCAAAGTTGTATCAGTTCTTTCCCTTATTGCTTACAAAGGTACCTAGGGAGGTTCCCACACAGGAGCTTCTTTATGGGAAATGAATCTGAGAAACTGTCTAAAAATCAAGCATGAGAAAAATTACTTCTAGTATAAATTGATAAAATGAACAAATTCATTAGGGTCAATCAGAACTCTAGGATGAATACCACAGTGACTTGAACTGCCAAAATCCTCACATAAAATCTGCATCAGTCTAGGAGATAAAAAGTAACAAATGTGATCCAATTTTTATGGTGCTTATTTTTATAAGTGCTTATTTTGCCCAAGGTACCTGCTACTGGTCACTGTCAATAATAGGAGATGGAGTCTCGTCAAGACAGTAAAGTTATTTCTGTGTTGCACTGCACTAAGACTATAACTTCTTCTTTGAAGTTTGCTCAACTTTCAAGAGCACAGATTTTCTGAATTTAAGTTTAAATAAAAGGAGTCAACTTATTCATGCAGCAGATCCTTGTTTATATGTTTAAGCTTTAACATCAGCCCTGGCAATAGCATAAAACACAATCAGATTGTATTTGTGCAGCAATTATTCTTGCTATGTGTAATTACTGGTCCCTCAGATAAAATCTCAAGCTACTTTATTGAAGCTGGGAATTGAAACCACAGAGAGAATCAGCTATCTATGTACATCAATAAAGCAGTCCATTAATTATTTCCACCTACTCAACTTGAAGAAAATTACCATACTAATGCCTCTGGATAACCACATGACCTGCTCTGCTTCTACATAAAAGCCAAATGTAAAGTCATAAAGGCTTTGAGAGATAAATCAGGGACACCAAAGAAATGACAGAGTATAGAATGGCATTCATGTAAGTAATTGGTCACAGAAATCTCCAGACTGCAGTAATATTAGACAGTATCACAATGGTTTCAAATTTGAGAACTGAAAGTATTCTGATTTCTTTTTAAGAAGCAAAAAGTTGATAGCTAAAATATATCCTCAAGAGTAAAACAGCATTACCATTATTCAAAAGATGGTAAAAAATATTAAAATTTTTCATCAATAAATCTTGAAACATATCAAAAAATTGTGAAGAACTCTAACAGCATCATATACTGCTAATTTCATACAGGTTTGTTCAAATGTCATCTTCCCTCTGTATGAAGGTTTCTCAATGACAGGAAAAGTTCAGCAACTGCACTGGCTAAATGAGAAAGAACAGAAAACTGGAAGGGGGAAATGAGGAGCTGAGATTCTGGAAAGATACATTCTTTTAAAAAGTGTTATTTTTCTGCTGTGCCTTTAGTAGAGACATTCTGCAATACCCTCTTCAATTTACCTTTTAAATTATAGCTGCTTATTGCTGCCTTAATTAAGAAATTTATTAATTAATTAAGAAAATTAAACATTTTCTTCAATTAAGAGTATTACCTGGAAAAAAGTATTTAGCAATCATAATTAGTGACCTCTAACCTAGCAAAGATTTTGCTTATTTTCATCTACACATTTGGGATACCAGTGTAGAAAACACTACCACTTCTTTCATTACACCAATTAAACCAGACTAATTCACTTTTATAAAATTATGCTAATCTTAGGGTAAAGAGCAGTTATACAACAGTACGCAATTAGATTTTTTTTCTCTGCCATACTGTGGTGAGTTAACACATATACTAAAACTATGCAATCAAATACTACTTTAATGTTTCCCAAAAATATAGGTCGGCTGCTTAAAAGGTACTTATAGATGCATTTCATATTATCTCTTCTTTTTGCATTATTAATATGGCAGGAGTAGGAAGGGGTGTGTCTATAGGCAGAAGTATATCCAGGTCCAAAACTAAGCAACTTCAGTAGCAATCTTCTAGGGCCATTGTTACTACTGTTCTGAAAATGTAATGTACTTCTCTCTCTCATTCCAATCAAAAGAATATACAGTCTTGGGGAAAACCGTCTTTCTGTGTAACGTTAGTGAAGTTCCCTCTGCTGAAAGGTTTAGCATAACTATGTCAAGAAATGGAAATGAAAACACATTGAAGGACAGTTTGGTTTAAAGGTTAAAAAGAAACTGGGATGTTTAATGGAGTTGGCACAGATTGCTCGTTAGAATGTCAGTCTTGTGTAAAGGAAATCCTTCTTGGTAAGAGAGCTAAAAATGAAAAAGGGGAGGGGAGGAAGGCAACACCCTCTCCATCTTCTCTCAACACAAGACACTGAGCATACACGTGGACTGGATCAGTGCCTGTGTCTGCCATTCAGTCATACATTGGGCTCCCTTATTATGTCTGCCAGTGCCTGGGATGCTCGTATGAGTAACCAGCTGCATCAATTACTTGCCACTCAGCTGGCAGTTTCTAATCAAGTCTGGTCAGTCCCTCAGTCATCAATCACTGCCAGGGTTCAACAGATTCCCCTTGAAGCAGGCAAAGAACAAGCTGGCAATCACAACTGAGTAAGTTTGCCTGACATTGTGATTTGGGGGGTGGAAAAGAGGGAGAGTTTGGCCTGGATTTAAATGTAGATGGAAAGGGAAAAAGATGAAATGCAAAAAAGCTGTGATGGTTGTTCTGCCCTTTAAATCGGGCTTTGCACTGAAATGCAGGAAACCCAGGTTTTGAGCTATTGTATGATCTCTAAAAGTAACCTTTCCTCTTCATGTTTCTTCGTCTTTTGTTTTTCTGTTTGTGCTGTGGTTCATGTTGTAAAACTGGGGACTTTGGCTGTTACTATTAAAATGAATGACTGTTCTGAGGCAGGGTGAGTGAGATCTAAGGTTTTAAAGAAGATCCAGAAGAAAAGCGAAGAAAGCTTCACATAGATGAAATTGGAACACAGGAGAAAGTTGTTCAGAGAAAAGTAATTTGGAACTTATTGTTTTAAGGAAAGGGGAAAGACTGCTTATCCAGCAGATAACTTGAGCTCTGTTCTGTAGATTCAGCTTTATTTTAATGTCTTTGGGATACTATCGATCTTTTTGCTGAAAAATATAAATGAAAGAAGGAACATTAAAAAAATTACAAAAGACAGCATATTTATTCTATCAAAAGTGCTCTTTCTGGATATCCCAGTGCTTCACAGCATTCTATTACTAAAATAAACATAACTCTCAGGTAGTAAGTTGGAATTTAACTACTTCTTGCCAAATTCAGTATATGTCTGCATCTGCTAGCACTTCCTTTGTTAGGATGAATATAATGAGCATCACATTCTGAAAATACAGGGCATTAAGGGATTCAGTTTGGAGAAGGCAGGCACTGAGGCGTAAGGGTTATATGTAAGGAGCATCCAGTAAGGGTTAACCAGTCCCGTTCTCCAAAACATTTTTGTGTATGTGTGTGACAGCAGCCTCTTGAGAATTACTTGTAGCTATGTACTACTTTGGTTTCCCACAAGACTCTTACAGCTAATGACAGCAAGTAATGCAGAAATGTCCTGGCTCTGCTGACTTGCAAAGACAAGTGAGGAGCAAGCACAGAGTTCACCACCGAGCGCTGCAGTTCATATCTGTAATGACAGTTCAAGAGAGAAACACTGATGTTCTGTGCTCTGGTATTTTCTAGAGTAATCAGATTTCTCTGACCCCATTCCACAGGGCTCTGGCCCTGCCTGGGGATGCTGTTTCCACAGTGAGATTACCAAAACTCTGTAACTTTGTTCTTGGAAAGGCCTGAAGTCCTTAGGACAGCAGACTAGACGCGCTTACAGGCTGAAAAGAAGTTGTCTGGGTAATGCTGATCTCTTAGAAGTCCAACACAGTGCTGCCAAGCCACAACTCTAAACAGAGGCATTACTACAAAATATTTTGGAATGGCAAGAAACCTTGGCCTCTCCTCAGCTGTTACATCAAACTATTCAGCTAATTGCTGTCCAGTGACTGATCTTTCACTGAGTGATCTACTGCTTTTCCTAACTGCAGTTACACTCTGAAGAGCTGACATTTCTGCCAGGGAAGAATCTAGTCGCTGCTTCTTTGACATGTCGTACATATACCACATGGCGCACAGCCTCTGCAGATAGGCTGCTGCTGTGCACAGAAGCCAGCTTAATCGTTATCTAGGAAAACCTGGATGTTTAGGGAGAATCTAGCTCTCTTGTACAAAGTGATTCAGCTGAAATACTCTGGGGATGTTTCTGCTACCCTGTGTGTACAACAGGCAGAAGCAGAAAAGGCTCAGTCGTCCCTCTGACTCAGGATGAACCTGGCTGTATGGGAGTCCAAATAACTAAGGATCTTGTAGAGGAGTCTCACTTGCTGTCTTCTCCCTGCCTCCCAAATAACAGTGTTTCTATCTTACTGGTCTCTACGACGTTTGACAAACTCTTTACACAGGAATTACTGTCGGAGATGTAAGGGGATAGCTCAGTGCAAGGGTATTCTTTTGGTTGATGCCACATTATCTGGTTTCTGTGTTCTGTGTGCGCACCGCAGGACAAATATGCTGCATAGGAAATGTAACAGTTTCCTACCCAATAAATCCCTGCATCATCAATCAGCTGAATGTCAGGTGGTAACTAGTATAATGAGTGTAAGGCTGGTCATTATTGGCCTAATTTTCAGAAATGCTGAAATGTATTCTCTGAATTCTCTGAAATTGGGTGGAAATAAAGGAAGATGGGAAAGGATTCACTTTTTCTTTAGAAACTGGGCCACTTACATAATCTGAAAATTCTCAGTGTGGTGTCTAGTCGAGAAAAATCCTGTACAAACATCATAAATACTGAATAACTTCTTAAAGAGGAAAGAAACTGCACTGGTACAAGACTCTCTGTAAATCCCCCACAAACTAGAGAAGAAATGAAATTATTCCTCTTCACCAAATGGGTAGAATGTAACAAATAGCTGGAGAGACTTCTCATGTTATGTATATCTTCCCTCTTCAAACTCCAAACCTGCTTCTGCTTGTTAGAGCTATTCACGTGGGTTTGTCCATGGTCCTGTTGGCCTTTGTAGCAAATGCCAGGCAAATACTACATGCTTACTCAAGTTTTTGCATACTTATTATTCAAACAAGTTTTCTGTTTTTAATATCCTTTATGAACTTGCCATTATTAGGAACTCCTCTGTCATTGGATCAATTGCCATATGTGTTGCCCAAATACACTGCGGTAATGACAAGGTCATATTTCAAACCTTTTGGTCTGTTAATGCATTCAGTTTTGAATTCTGCTGTGAATCTGAGCTTCCAAACAACCTTGCTGATCTTGCTGAGGCTGCTTTTGGACAGAGATACAGCAAATGAAACTGCTGAGTTCTGCTGTCAGTGAGGAAACATTTTGCAAATATATTGGTTTTCACAAGGCTGTGAAGGTTCTTAAATACTCACCTAAATGTGTATTTAATGATACCAGTAAGTGTTTTCTCATTTACTTTGAAGTTTCTGTATTTGCAGTCAAATACAGAGGAATGTTCTGCAGCACTGCCATCAGGCAGGCTAACTGGGAAGGTTCTTAAGCTGGTTTTGTCTGCAAACAAACAAAAAAAACCCCAAAACCCCCTCCAACCCCCCAAAAAACAGAAGCGGGGAAAAAAAAGGCAAACAGATAAATACTCTAGGCATTGCTTGGGAGTGGAGAAAGGGAGGAGAGAGTGCTGGATACGAGGGAAATAGATTTGGGCAGGAATCTACAAAGCGGTGCAGGGAGGGGGTAGTACAGAGTGCGGAAGCAGTACATAGGTGAGGCAGGGTGCACACTGATCCACAGCCATTCTACGTATTTTGTAAAAAATGAAGATAGCCTGCAAGTTTCAGGAGCTACAGATTTAGCCTGCAGGAGCTGAAATTTATGTTGAACTTAGCACAGAATACAGATTTTGATCTCTGCTCTCATATCCTTTTGCTGTCTAAATTTTAAATCAACTCCCTGCAAAAAATAGGTAAATATATATAAGTATCTTATTTAGTTACATTACGGGTACTAGATCTTTGGTGCTAAGAAATCAAAATATGTAAGATCAGGACATGCATGATTTTTTTTTTTTAACGCTTGAATTTGTTTAGAAAAGGCCTTCTCAAGCACTACAATATAATATTAAATCAGAAGTGGTGAGTTAAACCATGCCAAAGTATTGCCATAATTATTGCATCTAAAATTAGCCACCAGAGGGCAGATCGTGTGGTCTTAAAGGGTTTGCATGTTGTGCCAGGGATCTGAAATGGGCAGGACCTGATTAGTGCTTCCCCTGCGTTCAGTGTCTTCAATCTCCTTGCAAATGGCTCTTCGATGGATGGGGGAGAACAGGCAAGGGATTACGTAAAGAAGGAGCCTGAGAAGGACAAGCATGGAGGCTGTGCAATAAAGCAGGGCTACGCATCGCGGCAGTCTCCCAGCTGCTGGCAGGAGGCCAGTAGCTACAGGACTGAGCATCAGGTCAGAGAGCAGACCCGCAGGACAGGCTGTTCAGAGAGGATTACTGTTAGCGTAAGCCAAAGTGCAGAACAGTATGGATACTCTAAAGATGGAAGCTAAAGGAACTATCTCCTCTCAGTATTGTAGGGCAACGCAATCATGCTCTTGTGTGACTCAGAAACAGCAATAGCAGTATATCAAACCTGATAGTGCCTGATCTCACTGTTAACACATACATGTAAAGACACAAAGAGCGACTCCCTCAAATTGCTTTGGAAGCTTCCGACTGCAGGCAAATGCACAACTCAATCTAGCAGTTGAATCATAAGATCAAATTTGCTTTGAATGCATCAGCAAGAATTGATGCAGGTAACAGGTAAGGAGTGGATGCTCTCTCTTGATGTAAGATAGGGTTTGGAAATGTGCTACTGTGCTGTCATCAGTGCATGAAAATGGAAGTGCACCACCTCGATGCGGAAAACCAACAGGAGTAACTGAATTGTGAATGTCAGGTGTGTACTCAAGGTTAGATCAAATAGCCACTGCAAGGAGAACCCTCTATTACTTCCAACCAGCAACTCCACAAACTATGACTGAAAAGCCGTTTAGCACAGTAGTAATCTTTCCAGAACCCTTCCTTAGCTAACTGTTTTCCTAAGCTGTGGGTGTGTATGCACATCTCGTACTAGTGTCAATCGGAGCACTACAAAAAATGCTGCTCATCTGACCAGTGCTGGCAGGTGGCGTAAGTTTGTAAGGCAATAACCATGTGACATTTTCTTTCTGTGGCTTGTAATGACTTATTTCAGCTTGTGAAAACTGACAGTAGAAAGCACACTATTTATGTGAGAAATATAGCAGTGCATGAGCATCATCCAATCTGCAAGGTAACTGCTCCACCTTGAAGAGCATTACAGCAGCACCCAATAGGTTTTAGCAAAGCAGTGGAGAGACTAGTCAGAGGTGCAGTGCACAGAGTGCAGAATTGTAAAATCTCTCACAGGCACAAAGACCATAATCTACTTCCCAGTGTGTCATGGGGAGAACAGAGGGCCCGTAGCTCTAGAACGCTCCCGACAGCCTATTTCTCTCTGCCAGAGACTGTAACAGCTCAGAAGGAATGAGCATCAATTGCTTCCAAGGGAGACGTGTAAAAGATAATGTATGTTGCCTTTTTGGCAGCAAAGATTCACCGTAAGATAGTGCCTTGGAGGCTTTATTACTTGTGACCTTCACACAGAACCGAATACATCTTATTTTCTGAGTAATTTCAGCCTGTGGAAACAGAATTTGATGGTCTTTCTAGCAGTAGAAGAATAAAATCACACCTTCCTTGAGAAAAAGAGGTTTAGGAAGAAAAGTGTTAAATGGTTACATCCAGATGGAGTAGAAAATTTATGGCCATGCACATGGAAAAGGCTGCAGAGATGACTAATGTCAAAAGTACGTTCTTATGGATCCAAGCTCTTAAATCAACTCCAAAATTTATTATGAATATGATTATCAAATACACCAGGTAATCCAGAAACACATTGCCTAGAGGCAAAATCTGTAGCCTCATAATCACTGAAAATTAAGTTTAAGCTGACCTCTGTGCCACAGGCTTGCTAATATTTTTAGAAATCAAAATATGAACAGAGTAATCCTGGAAATAGGACTAATTGAGCTAGTTAATTGCAATTCCTTAGGCTTTGGAACTACCAGCTCTTAACCTTTCCAACCTCCTTTTTTTTGAAGAAAAAAAATTCTTCTGACTTAAGTTCCCACTTGATTTTTTTTCAGTTTTAATTTGCATTAGTTGAATAAACATACTGAAGTAAACATCCTCTCTGACCCAACAGAAACTGCACCTGTCAAAAGGTCATTTAGAACTATAACAAAGTGGTTCCATATATTGGCCAGTATCTTCCACCAGTGCACCAGTCTGGCTTTAACACTAGCGAAAAAGGAAGTGCTCCTTTTTAAACACAAATTATATTAGTTGACATGATTTCAATTTGCACTCTCAGTAAAAAAGTGAATACAAACTGTGTTATGAACATAATGCTTATTTTTCTGTAACAGCCTTATGTGTTTTAGGTATATGGCAATGTGCTTTCGTATTACTTATGCACTTCTAGTAGAAGTAATATCCAGAAGGCTTAGTAAGTATGGATTAGCTATCTTTAGTGTTCTTGCTTCTGTTTAAACTTCCTCTAACACAAAGCTACCATAGCTAAGTCAGTAATCATAAATCGTATTAAAATTGCCATGTACAAATACCCATTTACTATAGATGAAGTTTATTCTCAACAAGTTTTTCCGGTGTGATCTGACCAAATAAAGGAAAGTAAACGCTAGGCTTACAATCAAAATTGCATTTCATTCCAGTTTACTTAACCAAGTTTCTGCACTGTCCCAGGCAGACAGGAAATGAAATGATTTTTTGAGACTTGACAGGACAAATAGAATTTTTTTTTTGAAAAAAAGCTTTCTCTCTTGATGTCTCACAACAATACATACAATGATTTTTCTGTCTGAGCTTTAAGAAAGATATTTCAAGAATCAAAACAATTTGGTTCCTACCCTGCTTTTCAACAGCTGTAGAAATTTTGCTGAACTGTAGTGGTACACATTGAAATAAAAATCCCTCTTGGCTTGTATTCAGCTTAGGAGAAGAGTAACAGTGGTTTAGCAACTATAAACTATGTGCAGTGACTAAACTTACTCCAGTCTGTGTGCCTTTCTTCTTTAACAGAAAAGACTGAATATGTTATGAGGCAAATGGAAAGTGCTTATTTCAGAAATATTTTCTGTCTAAGTAAAAAGTTGAACATGAATCATAAGACCTTAGCAAAACAAACAAAAAAAATTCTCATGGCTAGTGTTAGCAACACTGTCTTCCTAAAGTCTTAAATGTACTGCCCGGAATTACCTTGCTATTTAATTGTGGTGCAAGAGAAACAGGGCAAAGTCTGAGTCTCACAGTTAGGCAATTGTCATTGGAAGCTTCACCTACATCAATAGTGATGCTTTTTCTTTGTTCTGCGCTATTAGCTGTTGTCAGCTAGGGTAACGGATATATCTATTACGCTGCCGAAGGAAACCAGCAGAGCAATATAATGACAATTCCTGGACCACTTATAACCAGCCTACTACCTAATGTCCAAGATGAGTATTAATTTATTTTCTGTAGCATTAACTGTGGGCAATTTAATAAGAAAATGGTCTCTATACATCATTTCTTGGGAGTTGGCCCAGTGATTTGATCCTCAGTCTTAGGATGTGAAGTAATGCTTTTTGCTATATTTGTGTGTGAGATATTTCAGAACACAACAATGGCTGGTGTTCTTGTTACTCCGCTGCTTTGCTATGACTGTGATTTTTAGTAATAATCACTCTTTTGAAACCTCAGTGTGATGATTCGTGGTAACACAGCCTAAGTTTGAAAATCTTAACAGCTTCAAAAGGAAACAATTTGAGCACTGAATATTTCCTAACAAGAAGGAAGTAGCTAACAGTAGTAAATTATCTGGCTTTGCAGAAAACAGTTTTACTCTTGGTGATTGAAAATGGATGTCTTGCAGTTTTTTTGGTGGAAACTAAAGTTCCCTCTTGTTTCTTCTTTTGTATGTGTTTCAAAAAATTTTGATCATTTCTTCAGCAAAACATTCTTCAACATTTTGTTTCCTCAGAAAAGCCATAGTTATCAAGTTATCCCTTTATTTTCTGGACAAAACATGCTTATTAAAATACAACCAGTGCTTGCAGTTAAGTGCTTCCCTGAATTACAGATACATTCTGAATACATATCACTTGCCAAAAGATACTAAACAAATTATCTACATCTAATTCCAAATTTATGCTTAATGTCTTTTACAATCCCTGAAATTCCCCCTTTAACTTCTACTTTTTGGCATGTTTCATGCATGTTCTATTTTTGCTATGTAGCACATGAAATCAAAGTGGACACAACCTTTTAAACAGAGGGGATATTTGCAGGTGGCTGAAGAAGAATCTCTGGTTTTGTTCACACAGTTGAGCTTGCCCATTTTCAGTTTCTCTTCCTTCAAAAAATACACTCCAGTTTGCAGAACGAAAAACTCCATAAACTGTAACCTCTGGGAAATTTCTTCTCTGATACCTTTTGAAGCTTCTTGCTGCTATCATTGGTGGAAGGATTTTGTGATGCATTTTAAATCAAAAGTTCTTATGAAATATTGTCTAAATAAAGCAGTTCAGATGGACTGCCTAATGTACAAGTCCACAGCAGTCATCATGGACCTGCCTGGGTACCTCCAAAAATGCCAGTGATTATGAAGTCTCCAGTTCTAGAAATTTCTTTGAAAAAGCAGGAAGCACAGTTTTTGCAGCCTAGTGAGGTTTAAGATCTCTTTTCCCTGAGGTAATACTTAGAACTCCTTAAAAGTCCGAAAACTCTCTAAACTCATTAAGCAGATGAACCTCATTTTCTGCAGTCAAAACATACATACTACTTCCAAGGCAACCACTACTCTCCATAGGCTGAAGATGCATTAAGCTCACATTTAAAACAGGTGTTAACAGTATTAAAACCCGATACATTTTGATGGACTCAAGTTTCCTCCTGTGACCTATTCATTATGTGTATGTTAGAGGTGGCTGTGTAACACATGCATTACCTATCTACTTCTAACTACTCATGAATTGCACTTCCTGGTAAAATCATGGTTGGTCCCTCTGTAACAGAGGAGAAGGTGCTTCTCCTCAAATCTTCTGCTGCAGGTTTCATTCACTCATGTAAAACCATCTGGACGTTAAATCCTAGACTTTGAGATCCTTCAAAACTCACTTGGGTATTGCAAAGCAAATGGACACCCAACCCATGAGAAAATCACCCAGTGAAGACACCCAAACCTAGGAGAAAATAATTTCCATTTCAGAGATCTGATATGAACTCCTACTAGATCCCTGTCACAATGTGCTTTTAAGTAACATATGAGGTTTAGGATGATTCCTGCAACTTGCTAGTCTGTATTAAAAAAAAAAAAAAAAAAAAAACAAAAAAAAAAACCAACCAAAAAAACCCCCAAAAAAACCAAAAACACAAACCAAAAAAAATCCACAACTTAATTTGAGATACACAGGATATTCTTATTTAGTTTATTTTTAAGCTGAATATTCTATATTTAACTTATTTTTGTAGTCTAAGGTGCATGAAAATTTTATTGTAACAAACCATTTATTAGGCAAATTTTGGTGCATTACCTTGATGACAAATGCAGATAACTTGTCTACTTCTGTCTGTTCACATACTTAAATACTCATCTCTTTCCTAACTCAGCTGTCCTATCTGAACTCCCTTAAAAAGATCTTTGGATGTTTTCCTTTAAGCTTAAGCAGTATACGACAGGATACTCCATGGCTAACATTTAATAACTCTCATGAGGAAAAAAAATTCTCATCATGGAAGTGCGGAAACTCATAAATACATTTAGCTTCTCAATCTGCACGCACATCCCCATAATTTGTCATGGATGATGTTTAATTAAATAAATTTAAATTCCTGAGTTTGTCAAAAGAGTTTTTAAATTCTTTCTTCTTTTTCCTAGTTGTTCTTCTTATACCTTGTATATTAGCATTTCTAAATTGTAAAGAAATCCTATTAAATTTTGCATTAGAAAACAACTTCCACCAATCCTAAATTTGGCAATGACTGTTCTGGCCACTGACTGTACAGGAGCAGGTGGCACTGGGAACAATAAATAGATTTTAAAATTAAGTAAGCTTCTTTTCACTCCTTAAGAACAAGATGATGTCAACATTTCGGGCTTAGGCTCAACATTAAACAAGACATAAAATTAAGGCAGCTTCCCTAAGACTTTGCCATAAGGTAAAAGCACCTTAGAGGCAAATACCTGCCATAGCTCTTAAGGAAGCAAAATAGTCAAACCTTCACAAGCACGTTTCTAATTACTGATTTTACCTTTTGCCTTGACTTTTCCAGAAGAAAAAGAAATTGTGATTTCAAGTGGGAGAAAAAAATCCTTCATTTTGAATCTCTGAATTTTGGGCAACTGCATAAACCAGGCAGGCTTGTTCAAATGTTTTCTTCATTATCAGAATGATCACCCCT
>VYZW01023421.1:2193-16267 GCA_013401315.1 Balaeniceps rex
AGAAGAAAATACTTTGCAAAGGGAGGAAAACACCAAGAGTTCAGTTTGAAAAAGAGAGGTGTTCTTGAAAGACTGTGTGACATTAGTTCAGGTTAAACATCTGCAGAATGATAGCCTGCATTATGCTGTCTGGGTGCTCAAAATTTTGTGCAAGTATATCCAAAACCTTTGAAGAAAGTATTTTTTATAATTACATTTTTAATATTTATTTTATAGTTGAATAAATTGACCCACAGAGAATGTAAGGAAACAGTGCAGCAAAGCAGTGGCATACGCAGAAGTAGAAACCTATCTAGCAGGTCTTATTTCTAGACTCTGACATAAGATTCCATTGCATTAACTGCAACTTACATTGTGTTATACGATAGGTTTTGTAATAAGGAAATTCTGATGATTATATTAAATCCATCAGAAGTTAAAATTAATAACTTGCAGATTAAGTGACATTGAGGAAAAGAACAGTTTTGCTCTTGTTCTGTAAAACAACTGGTTTCGAAGGGACCTAAGAAGGTGAAATCACAACTGCAATAGAAATTCAATGAAAACAAAGATCCTGACTCTCAAAAGTGCTTTCAAAAAGTGCACCCTTTATGTCTAACAACACACATTTCTGTAAACTAACAGAAGAGTAGCTGGAAAATAGTGTGAAGAAAATGTTTGCATAAATATGAAGTTGGGCACAGCTGTTCTGAGAAAGCATGAAGCTAAAATAGTATAGGAAATGGAAGCAAGGAATTCTTTTGTGTTTAAAATATGAGATGAGAAGAGATTAATGAGAATAGTTGTGAAAATGAATTCATTTAAATATAAGTTATTTCCTTTTTTGGACCCGGTAAGTTATGGTTTAATGAGTATTTGTCAAAGTTAATGTTGTGAAGCTGAGCTGTTGCTTTTTCTTGGAGAATAAAACTTGTTGTCTTCCTTCATATTACATATTCTCTTGTAAAAAATGAAGAAAATGCAATGATTAATACGTATGCTGCTAAATTCTCAAAAGCTTGATTCAGCTATGGAACATTTTGCTTCTTGTGAAAAAGTAATAAACTGTATAAATATAGGAATCAAAGCTTAAAGTTGGCTGAAATGATGAACGGCTCTTCTCTTTGGAAACTTAATCTTTTTCAGTTTCTTGACTTTCAGATAAGAAGAGCCATCAGGCTTTTCCACACTTGCTTATGCAGTATCACATCCATTATGGTGCTTATGGTCTTATGGGAAGAACAATGCCTTGTCCAGCTATGAGATGATGTACTTGGAAATAATATAGCTGCTACTGCAGATTTAAAACAAACCAACCAACCCCTCATGGTTTCCCACAGTGACAAAATAAAGCAAAACCTTTGTTGAAGGCAGTTTGCATATGCATAAAAAAAAATATGATGATAAGTTTCTGATTCTAATTGCACAAAAAGCCTCAGATATATGCTTAATCTTGATTTTTAAGAAGCCAGTATAATCATGCATTAATTAAACTTGCAAATCTATTTTTTCTGAAATGTGTTTTCTTCTTGGCAGGATATTATTTTAAATTAACAATCTGCTTTTGGGAAAACTAATAGCAGATTTCCAGGAAAGGATAATTTGCCTTTCCACAAAGAGTTTTCAAGCACGGAAGAAAGTCTGTATTCATTTTTAGGTTGTCCTCAACTTTCTTTGTTGTTTGTTACAGTAGAACACAAGGCACTGAAAATACAATTCATAAAAAAATTGTACAAAAGTGAGGACTTGAGAGATGGATAAATGTCTTTCCACAAGTTGCTCGTAACTTGTAACCACTTTGGCCATCTTTGATTTGTACATTGTAGAGGATTTTGACCAGAAATTAGATTGCAATGGTATTATTTATTATGCAGTATTGATTTATTTGATTAAAGGATTTATAAAAACATGGATGAATTAAACAGGCTGTTTTAATGAAGTAATGAGGTTCCATGTAAAGCAGTACAAATGTTAGTGAGTACATACTCGTATTCTAGTTGAAATTGGTAGGTATTTGGGTACAGCATAAACTGTATCTCTGAATACTTGAGATACAGCCATGCTGTAGTTTGGTGAAATCACACGAGTCATAGGAATCGTAACTTCTTTAAAATTATACATAGAAAGGCAAGAATTTGTTAATATGTGTTAGTCCAGTATACAGTATATATATACACAGAGTATATAACAGTGCATAGCTGTTTGATTTTGTTGATTTATTAGGTGTAATAAACACAAGAAAGAAAATGTTTTAGATAACCACATATGCCTATAATTGTTTCAGCGTAACTTCTGTGGGGTCAGTGGAGTTATCCTGCCTGTAGTAAATGAAGGTAGCACTGGTCTAAAGCACAACTCTTTGCCTGAGCATACTGCTGAGTGTTCAAACAGTCAAAGTTATAGTTGTATGTGCTAATGCCCTTCAACATTCAAACACAAAGAACTGCATTATTTTCAGAGCATTAGGACTTCAAAATGATGTCTGGGTAGACTTAGGCCAGTTTCATAGAACATAACACCTCAATACAGCAAAAAATCTCAATGTGTGCTTATAACATGGGACTTGAAACACTGACAAAAAAAAAGTTAGCATTGTTTAACTCAAGGAAAATTTTGCCATTGGCTTTAATGGATCCATTTTTTTGCTGTACATTGGTTTCACCTTGAAAACTTATTTTTAGTGTTGTTTATTACTCATTTTTTTTCTGAGGCAGGAACGTTCCGGCCTATGGACGTGTTTTTGAAAGTTAAAAGTAGTGCTTCTGCAGTTTCTAAGCTTATTAAAGAGAAGTTCTTCTTCATGTACTGAAATTCTGTCTTGAGTACTCAAAAATTTGCCTACACAAATACCCCTAGCGCCATGCAAGATGTGGTGTAGTCTGTGGCACAGCATATCCAGGAGAGGAGAATGGTAGAACACAGGGCAATGGAGCTCCTGCGCTCTTGGGAGCACAGGAAGGATATCGAAAAACATCCCAAGTGTTGCTGAAGACCTTTTAGGCAATTAAACTCAGGGCCCAGGTTATGTGTAGATACCTAAATCTAGATTCTTACTCTGGATCTGAATCTCTACCTCATGCGTTTATTCAGTTAGCATAAAGGAGCTGAGCAAAAGGACACAATACTGTCTTCTAACCGTACACCCTACTTGAAATGTGTGTGTGTGTGTGTGTGTATATTTAACTGTAAACAAATGAATAATCCCACGTGATGCATTGGTCCTGGTATTACACCCGTTCTTTTGAGAGATCCTCTCAAAATATCTTTTGAGATATCTCTCATCCTTGGAGATATTCAGAAGCCATCTGGACATAGTCCTGGGCAATCTGCTCTAGGTAACCCTGCTTGAGCAGAGGGATTAGACAAGACGACCTCCAGAGGTCCCTTCCAACCTCAGCCATTCTGTGATTCTGTGAGAGATGTTTGCTTATAAGCAAATTATGAACTAATAGGGAATATGCCAGTAGATGGTGCTCATGAATGTGTAGCTTTGTACTCAAATCATTAACAATTTTTTGGTATGGAATGTTACCAGTCTTCCAGCATATTGTTTATGTGGCTCTTTTAACAGTTGCATAATTAAAGTTCAGCACATGCAGAATTATTTGCAAGGTAAGAGCCTAAATGATGTCTTAAGGTTGTAGATGCAACTGATCCTGCACTAAGCCCCTCAGTTGCCTTTGCGTTAGTATGAGTCCTCTAAAACCAAATTATTTCCACCCTGTTTGACTTCCCCTCTACAGAAGGACATTGTTTCTTGGCTCTGGAACTATCCAAAATCAAAGAATTTTGAGCACGTCAGGGAATTCTGAACATGAACTGCTGACCTCAGCGCTTTATCACTGCTAAATTAGGATAATAACATTTTCTGTTTTCTCAGGCTGCAGGAACTGACCTCAGAACTGTATTGGACTTGACTCTGCTGAACAGATGTTGTAATGAGATGATAAAAAAATCTAATTTGTTCCATAGAAGAAAGGAACAGAAAAGTATTTTATTTACATGAAGGGCATAACCACATTAAAACAGTTCGATGAAAACATTATATATTTCAGAAAGTTGTTACTGAATACAGTTAGGGCTTGGGCTTATAAAAGACACATCTACAAGCTGGTATGTCAGTGGTTGCTCTAGACATAATGATCCACTGAAAATGCTGCAGTGAGAACTGGGTGCCTAAGCTCCAGGAAACTAAACAGGGAAAACTGGAAGCTCAAAGAAGCAACTTGGAAACCTGAGGCTGAGTGAGAAGTCACCACAAGTTAGCTGTTAGAGAGGTTACAAGAAGGGTATCTGAACTCCTGCCCCATGGCAAGAGCTAATCTCTGTCATTTGATCTGGCAGTGGGTGCCTCCATCCATGGAGAAGGCAGAGTTTGGAGTCCTCTCCCTGTGCTAACCACTTCCAGATTCTTTTTCTGGAACAACTGAGCAGAACCTACTGCTGTCTTTGTAAGGAAATAGGAGTAGCATGACAGTACCTGCCTTTTATAGGCTACCATAAGTGGGTGAACACCTCCCGGGAAGTAGGATAGCTGCCTTCTGCAGCCTCCACTCGCTTACGTGTGTCCCAGGTGAGAACTTCAACCACCATGTGCCAGTCTGGTGCAGGTGGGCACCCGCTCCTGTGCACGCTCTGCTCAGCCCAACAAGCTACCACAGGAACGGGACTGAACTGAGGGAGCAAAACAGAGCCTGACCCTGCAGCCTGGTGCCCTGGCATCCATTGGTAAGCTGTGCAGATGTAGGCATTTCACGTGAAATAGTCACTGGTTAAAATATAGAAACTATGCTGAGACCAGGCACCATGGATCAAGACTAAGCCTCCTAGGTGATTTCCGTAATTGCTCAAGTAGAGGCTGTTCCTCCATGCCTTAGGTTCCTGTGTCCCCACGACGCTTGGTTTCCTGCCCATGCAATGCCTCTGTTTCAACAGCACAAGGATATTTGTCCACCTAGGCTGGCCTGCAGTCTGCCAGTTCGCACACTCTCATGGCAAACGTGGCTTTCATTCGCCTGAGGCTAAGGAGAGAGTTCAGTCCAAAGTCATCTTTATCCCAGGAGAGGGTTCTGTTGCACGGATCAGAGGCTAAGAGTTTTTTTTTTCTCAGCTGGTGAAATAATTTCCATGCACATTTCCAGACTTGTGACCCCTAACGGAGATTGTGATGCTCTGTGATTTGGGAAATTTCTCACATTGCCTGAATCCAACACTGAGGAGCATTCTTGCACAGGTCTTATAGAGAACTTCAGCATGCCCGTTCAGCTCAGGACCCAGTGCAAGGCAGGGGGAAGAGCATCTGCCTGGTCAACCGGGCAGCTCTCGGCACGGGCAGGGTGCAGACCGGCAGGGACTTGTGGAAGGAGCAGCTGCTAGGAACTGAGAAAACCAGCCTGGATCGCAGCTCTTGTCTTCATCCCTTTCTGGATCTGACCCACACTGGAATAAAATGCTATCATTATTTAGTAGCTTCTGTGAGTAAGTTCATACTACTAAATGGTAGGGAAATGCTGTTTTATAAATTTTAGACAGAAAAACATACACTACCCTTATTTTAGTGCAGCATATGGCAAAACCTGAATGGTTTATGTTAATGGATTCATGTACTGTTTACATTTTATTCATATTATTTTGTTGGTCCTTAAATACAAAAATATCATTATAAATATTTTAGATGTTTTCTACTTGTAAGTTCTTTTCCCACAGCTGGTGGTCTATTTTGCCAATTTGGGTTAAAGGAACGTCATCAGTTGGAAATCTAATCCGTCTTAAAATCAGAGTTAGAAGGAGAATAAATTACAGCACCTGCTAATAACCCCCCTGCCAGTTTTCCTATTTTTTTTAAGACTTTTTCCCCTCTCCTCTCTCGCTGTGCCAGGGTTTGATCATTCATTCAGTGCTGTGAAAGGCGGCGTTGCCAGCGACTTTGCTAGGTGCAGGCTCTAAGGGTGGCTGCCAGCCTCGGTGTGGTGTGCTGTGGGGAATTGCAGAGCTGTGACCGTGTGTGCTGGTTTTGGCTGGGATAGAGTTAATTTTCTTCACAGTAGCTGGTATGGGGCTAGGTTTTGGATTTGGGCTGGAAACAGTGTTGATAACACAGGGATGTTTTCATTAATGCTGAGCAGTGCTTACACAGAGTCAAGGCCTTTTCTGCTTCTCACACCACCCCACCAGTGAGCAGGCTGGGGGTGCACAAGAAGCTGTGAGGGGACACAGCTGGGACAGCTGACCCCAACTGACCAAAGGGATGTCCCACACCATATGACGTCATGCTCAGCATATAAAGCTGGGGGAAGAAGAAGGAAGGGAGGGACGTTCAGAGTCATGGCGTTTGTCTTCCCAAGTCACCGTGACGTGTGATGGAGCCCTGCTTTCCTGGAGATGGCTGAACACCTGCCTGCCGGTGGGAAGTGATGAATGAATTCCTTGTTTTGCTTTGCTTGTGTGCGTGGCTTTTGCTTTACTTATTAAACTGTCTTTATCTCAACCCATGAGTTTTCTCACTTTTACTCTTCTGATTCTCTCCCCCATCCCACCAGTGGGAGCAAGCGAGTGGCTGTGTGGGGCTTAGTTGCTGGCTGGGGTTAAACCACGACACTATGTTGCATGATGGACTGCCTGGAGCTGCCGTGGGACCACCCCCGATACATCTGCATTCACGTATCAGCACCGCAGAGACTGCTCTCGGTAGAGATTTTGGCATTATCTTTTAATCAGCTAGCTCAATCTCTCTGTGGCAGAGCAAGACTCGGGGCAGGCTGGTTTGATGTGCTTGTGCCCTTGGAGAGCCCGGTGAACAACTGAAGGAACTGACTATGGAGGGAAACCAAACAACTGTGCCCAAAGGATCAAAATATGCACAAAGCCTTAAATTAAGGGGAGAGGAGGAACAGAACTCATAAATAAACTGATAGCTTTTTTTGTGTGCTTATAAAATTCATTTTATAGCACACAGACTCCTGAGTGCATCATCTTCCACGAAGTACCTAGAAAATTGTGAATGTGAAAGCACTACCAGCAGATGGAAAGCTGCTACATTCAGCTTAGACAAAGCTCCCCATCAGCCTGACTCATCCGCCCCCCTGGGCCACGCTGCCAGCGAGGTCAGACTTTACAGGCGCTTTGCTTTCTCTGCCTCGTACCGATTCCCGTTCCCATACTGGCACATGGCATACCCTTCCCTGCACCGCCCTTCCCTGTTCTGCTCCCTTCTCAGCTGGGTCTGTCCTAGGATGTCTGAAGTAAAGGAGGCCATCAGTAATGGCAAACTATCCAGGCAACTGGGCAGAATCTGGGTAGCTGATAAAATCAGCTGATTTCTTTATCATTAGTATAATGGTTTTCCACTGATTACCTGTACCTCCTCTTCATCCTACCCTCTCTCTTCACACACATGTACACATAACTTTTCGGTAGCCAGACCTCCCTCCTATTTATCATTTTGGAGGCGGGACAGTGGCTGAAACGGCCTGACACTCCTTCACAGCTCCAAGATGGACAACCACTGCCACAGTGCAGCAGCTCAACCATTCATCTCGTTCAACATCTTGCAACAGCCACTTCCAAATGCTTCACGAAAATGTGTTACTCTCCCTCAGTATACAAGTTATACAACTACAAGCCTTAGAAGAGAAATTTCTTTTTAACTTCAGGCATCATAGCATCTAACTTGTCCTTTAGACATTTTTTTCCGTAGGCCAGAGGGATATTTTTATTTGTCACATGCATACCTTTTGCTGTTTCAGTAATATAAAAGCCTTGATAAAATGACTTTCAGTTTTTTCCAGATCTTCTCAGGCAGGAAATGTTTTCTGTCTCCTCTGACAATTAATCAGTAGAACCCTGTTCCTGTGGTGCATAAAAAAATGCCGCCTTCAGCACTAAAGTAATGATTAATTTATGCAATGTTTGAATGATTTCATCAGTTAGCAGATACAATGATTTGATTTTCCTGTATAATGATTTAATCTTGGATATCTCACTTGCCAAAAGAGCCTGACAGATCTGATGCGAATACTATTTTTATTATAGTAAATCACTTTGTATTCAGATTTTTTACATTTTGCTACTTGCTTATCTGAAGAGGCAATTCAAAATAATTATGCTTTATTTTCATTTTGAAGTTTCGTTCTTTTAATGAGTCATTGATGAACCTGTTAATTCCCTAATGCAATTCAGAATCCAGTCTGCTATTTTAAATAACCAGCTGCTTCACAAGGAGCGTAAATGCCCAGTTCCACAGTGAGCAGTTCAGTCTGCCTGCCATAATTTTGTTTTTCCCCCTATGTATTCAACAGAAGCACTTCTGAAGGTCTACAGGGTCCAGCCTGCCTCATTTAAATACTCATTACTCTGCTTTGACTGCATGGGTTTTTTCAGCACCTTGAGAGACTTACTCAATCAGATTAAGCGCTGACCACCTTCACTGAAAATAGAGGGAAACAACACCAAATGTTAGAGAAATGCTTTTGGCATCCAGTCTGCCCAAACCTTTTCAGCAGTGGGTAGCAGTGTGCCAGCCGTAAGGTGGTTACCTTATCCATTTTAATGAGGATGCTTTTCAAACCATAGGGATCTGTGGACTTTTAAGGAACCCATGAAGAGGAACAAGGAAAAGACCGCTAATTGTCAGTAATCTTAAAATCACTATGCAGAGCCCTGCACTTCTGTATGAACTAAGGTTGTAGTCATTACTCCCTGGAACTTGTGTGTGTTTTACGTTACATTATTGTTGCATGAAAACCTTAAGCTGATCCCAGAAGCAAACCCTAGATCTCCCTCTTTTCACCGACGCTAGCTGCCAAAGCCACAGTCCCTCCTGTGTGCTTTCCCTTAGGGCTGCACCACTCACCTCTGGCTGCTTGGAGTAGCTGCCCTGCTTCACAGCGTGCTCAGGATAACCCAGGAGTGGCTATTCAGGGAATATCTGGCAGCATAAAATGCTATACCAATTTGTAAATATAGGAATGCCAGTATCATCAAATGATCACATACTTGGGTGATTAAATTTAAGCACGCAAGGAACTTTCAGACTAACTAGGGAAGTACCTAATGAATTCAGATTTTTCTGGAAAGCAGACAGTAGATGGCTATCTAGAAATTCAAGTGGACTTTACAGGTTCATCTCCCTGCTCACATAGAAACCTCCCCTTGGTTTTCCCTTTCATAGAAATAGATTTTTGCAAATGGTAGCGTAAGTTTTAAGCTGGCTTTCTGAACTTGGCATATAGGAAGGTCAGAAGATAGTTGAAAGCAAACTTGGGGTAATACATTGATAGAGTTTGCAGCCTACCTACCTTCATTAACACCTTAATTGGGGTATGAAGCAACCACCCTGGCTGATGGTTGGCCTTTCTATTACCATACTTCCTGGGCGGGAGGCTGATCAGGGTGCCAGCTGCTGTTTAGAGCTGGTTTCCTCTCTCAGTCAGTATGCACAAAGGTGAAGGTAACTAATTAATTAGTCAACCCTGTGTTAGTGGAGTTGGCTAAACAGCTGATTCTTTTGTCAGCTTTATCACTGTCTAGTCCTTCTGACCTTCTATGTCTCCTGCCCTGTGTTGAAGCTGGGGGAGGTAAAGCGCTCTTGAAATTTGCCAGGTAAAGAGGGGGCATCCTGGGGCAGATGGGGGAAAAGGTGTGTGTGGATGTCTGTGAAAGAGAAGAGGCTGCAGAGTGGGTTCTTGTGGGGTTGGTAGTGGTGGAGTTAATTTGTGAGCAGTGGAGCTCTAGGAAGAACTTAGGGCTGGAGGGTGTGGAATCAATTAATTTGTATTTTTGGGTGGAGAAAGAGAGAAGATGCAAAACTTGTGCCAGGAGGCACAATATTTTGGAAAGGTATGTAATTTCATGCAAGTTGAAAAATCTTAATTTTTTTGTAGTCTACTGGCAGATGAGATTGCTGGCACTTACTACAGTGCAATTATGTTCATGTTGCTCCTGGGGTAGAATCAAATGCTCATGTAGTTACCCATATATATTTGATGAAGTGCATTTGAAAGTTTGTAAAGAGCGTCTGAGCATTGCTCTGTTTAGGGGCGTATTAATTAGTATGGGTAAGGTTATAAAAGTTGTCTTTGCTGCTGAGTTAAAAATAGTATAAATATTGAAACAAAAAAATCAGAAACATCTTGAAGCTTAGCCAAAAAGGGAATATCCTCTTCTATGTTACTGTCTTTCATGAAGAGAAAGTTTTGTTCTTTTTTCTGTGGTAGTCAAGGGACTTGTTGTTTTGGAGACATACATAACCTACATCAAGAAGAAATTAAGTCTTGAATAGTTCGTAAGTCAGTTATTCCTAGTTGGATTATAAATACATCTAAGTTTAATTATTTTAAGGACATGCTTGCAAGTAAATTCAACTTCCGTTTTTAATGACATGTAAAAAATCAACACTGAGGCATAAGTTCTGTAATCATTACTTTTTTTTTAAATAGGGGCAGAAAATTTTTCCCCTAATAGTAAAAGTAATGGGAAGTTTTGATCTGTAGATGTGTGTATTAATATTACAGGCTCAACTGAAGTTGAGCCCTGTGTAGAGAGGCAGTACATCAAATTCTCCACTCAGTATCTCATTCTGGAGGCTATGTTTGTAGAGACTAGTCACAGAAGTAAGTAAAGGTCTGATTGTAGTTGAAGGATCATAACTTTGATTTATAGGTTACATGGATTTTTAATTAGATCTCATTCAGGAATTATACACTTATGGAAAATTCTGTTCTGAGGGTTTTCTACTTCTATTTCTCTTATTCCTAGCTGCTACAAGCTGCTTTTTAATTATTTACCTGAATTCATAATGCACATCCTATCGGCTTGTAACTGTTCAGACTATTCTTCACCGGGTAACTCTGCAGGAGTGGTCCTGATCCCCTTCATGATTCCCTTGATGTGTCACAGCCAAGGAAATGCCTCTCTCTGTTGAGTTGCAGTAGCTGTCACAGGACATGAAAGAGAAGCAGACAGGTCTCTGGCACTCTTCCAATAAGTAGATTTGATTCTTAATCATAGAGAGTCAGCACATGTTGGAGGTTCTCTTGGTGTCAGAAGAACATTTGAAGAGGACTTTGGGGTCTGGTCTGGTCTGTGGTGGGGAAGCAGCAGAAGGTATAAGCACCTTTTGGTACCTCACTTGGAAGTGCTACCATCAACTTGGAGGCAAATGTGATTATGAATCTGTAATATTCAAACCTTGTACATAAACTGGTTTCCAAGGAAAGGATTAGATAGCTGTCATTAATTTAAGATTTTTTTTTCTGTGTTCAGCCTGTACTTCAAGAACTGTAATATAATTAAAAACTTTTTAAAGAACTAAGCATGATATCTTACACTTTTTTTTGAGGTTGCTGTTTCTCTTTTTTTTTTTTTTTAATAGCCTTTTAATGTGGTATAAAGATTTGATTGGTGAAAAGACTTAGTTGTTACTTCTGTGTGTTGAAGGATGGGCTAGAAAACTGTACAGCTAGTTAAAACTCAAGTCACATTCGAGCCACTTAAGGAGTTGAAATGTAGTCTGTGTTACATAACTCCAATCATGAAAAGCCCATGAATTCTTAAATATGTACTTTGATACTGCCTGACAGATTGATTTACTCTACACAGGCTCCTTCGCATGCATACACCCATCTCTCCGTACTGGGGCTCTGAATGGAAAGGGATTTGTCTCACTGAAGTCAATGCCAGGGGAATCAGGCTTCTGGAATGATTCTAGGTTGTAGTAATTCCCTTTTTGCTGAGACCTAGTGTTAGTGTCTCTGATTTTTCTTTTCTTTTTTTTCTTTCCTTTTTTCCCCTTTTTCTTTCTTCGAGGTGTTGTGTTTTTAATTATATGCAATTCTTGCTTACAGGTGGGAAGGACAGTTCTGTTATTGTGGTAAATAACAGACTTGGAGAAATCCATCTCCTATTCATGGCGTTTTTGTGTAATGTCTGCTAACAAATTTGGGGTGTTTAGGGAACTGAGAAATTTTTCTGTTATTCTCTGTCCTTAAATGTTCTTATCCATCTTTGTTCAGTTGGACTAAAAGTTCTTCAGAGCAGGAAACAGTTCTTACCTTGTAAGAAAGTCTTGTACTGAAAGTCTCCTGATCTTCCTGAGGCCTAAGGACATCACTATGCAACAAATAAAATAAAAAAAAAAATTCTTAATTACATTGGCCTTCTTGCAAAACCTGTTCAGTAAAGTACCTGTTCACTCTTAAATCTGTTGTTGTGCGACATCTCATAAAGAATGGAGTGTGTTCCTGGGTACATCTTATAATTATTGCTGTCCTTGTTGAATGTATAATACTCCTTGGCTGAGAAACTTATGGTATGAAATACTGTTTATTTTCTTCCCACAATACATCAGCACTTGAAGACCAGCATAAATTTCAACATCCCTAAATATCATGTGGCAGTTTAATCCACTGCATTTGCTTACTTTAGTACAGTTTACACAGAACACAGCATGATTAAAAAAAAAAAAAATTCCGTTTGGAACTTTGTTTTGCCACAGTTGGAGATTTTAGTGTTTCTCAGGCCATGGTTGCATCTCTTGCTACTTCTTTACTGCTTCTACAGTCTCCATCTTTTGATATGCAGTGCTTGATAAGGTCTTTAAATTGCGATTAGAGTTGAGAATCAATGATATAAACTACCTAAACAGATATATTTTGGTAATTTTTGCCATTTTTAAATTTTATAAGCAGATTATTTTTAACTTTGACTCTTTATTGATGATTGCTTTTCAATATAAAGCAATGCATACATTCAGTTACTTGATAATATGAACACGATAAAATTCAACTACACTTGGAGAAGCCTACTGAAAAAATGAAATTAAGTTTCATTAAGTTGTTACTGAATAAGTGTGCATATGAAAAGATAGAACTTGTTAAATATTAATAAAGCAGTAGTATTTCTGACTGTCTGCATCATACCCAAGTATCCTTTAAATGCGTGCTAAATAGAGTATTTTTTCAAAGCCTAAAGGTGAACTGTTAACAATAGTTTGGAGTGCTTGTGTTCACTGCAGCATTTCTTTCATAGCCCTTTTATCATCTTCCAGAAACAAATTGGTGTTACTTGCATACATTTAAGATGATTGTCCAATGCAGGTTGTTCTTCTTGTTTTGAAGTCATTGTTGGAGCTCCAGGAACATCTGTCTGGTAGTATAATCGTGAAATTTTAGAGAGAAGAATGCTTTTTCAGCACTAGTCAAAGTGAAGAACATGGCTAGGGGCTGAAACTAAATTGAATGGCAGGATTCCTCGGGACTGTTATTGGTTTTCTCACCAACACCAGGCTGCTGCTGTGGAGGCAGTATGGTAGGTCTGGATTTGAGACTTTAAGTTATGGATTATATCTATGTAAAGCACACATGTATACAGTTATCTGCAAATAGTTATTTTACCTTCCAATTGCAATGATGTAAATGTATATATTCTACTTACCCAGTGTTTATCCACTAGAATTGGACTAAGAATCAGCAGTCAGACTTCTGCATGTGCGTCCTGGTGCTGCTACCGGTATCCTGGAATCAATGTCCCCATTACCAGAAAGGCAATTACTGATTATTTTAGTTATTTGATCGCCTTCTGGTAGGTAGCACATATTTATTGTACACAAAGCACGTGGAGGAAGTTACCGTTTTCGGCAGGTGGCAGGAATGTTCTGGGAGCGAGCTGTTGCATACTGCGCGTCCTCAAATATGGGATCTGAGGAGACTTCCTTTGAAAGCTGCTATGTTTATACTCCATCAGCCAACAGAATAGTGAAAGAAGGAGGCAAAGATTAACTAGTTCCCAATCTACTCCCTTGAACACATCTACTTCCTGTGCTATCTCTGCAGTTCTTGAATCAAATAAACTTATAAGTCCTCTTTCTAAGCCAAAACTACCAGAATGAAATCACTCCCANGTAATTAGGTTATTCTGCTCACATATCAGTTCAAATAAATTCTTGAAACTATTTTTTTTTCCTCATAACGGAAAGTTTATAAAAATGTTAAGAAAATAGACTGCATGTATGCAACAAAAAATGGCTGCTAGAGACTTTGCAATCTTTGTAGATCTTTGTACTGAAGCAATGATCTAATAACTAGGAAAGATTGATTGA
>VYZW01023423.1:0-11337 GCA_013401315.1 Balaeniceps rex
TCTGATGTGTGAATGAGCGCAAGTGTTTATCATTGTATGAATTGCTATCTTGCCATTCTAATTGCAAAAATTGTCTGTAAATGTTAGTATATTATTACCTCTCAGACTAGCATATTTTTATCATTGCATTTGGTGATAGGAGCTTTAGATATATAAAATTTCTTGATGTACTATGATATTGGATTTTCTATAGCATTGTATATTACACCTTAGGATGTGATCACAAATAAAAATAAATCATTGTTTGGGTTTTTTTTTTAATGTTTCCCTTAGTCAGATATTGTAGCCCTTTGATCTACAGTGGTTATGTACATTAGTGTGGATACCTGATTAAAAGTGCCATTCTGCATTAGAAGATATATTCTAAGTTGTTTTGCAAGTTAGAGCTGATGATGTAATGCCCATCAGGTTGTTTCAGGGAGCAATACTTATCATATGGCATCTTCAAATAACTAATGGAATATTTTTCTTCAATTAACTGTAGATTATTTATTTTGCAGATAGTAGGGGCTATGTATGAACCTGTGCCAGAAGGACTGTACTCTGAAAAAGTGTCATTTACCATTAAGAGGTAATTACTCATCTAGTTTTATTTTGACATCCTGCTAAAAAGATGTTTTGTTTTGTATGTTTCCATGTGACGGTTTGCTGACTTTAGCAACTGCCAATATTTGTCTCTGAATATGAAATATCTTCTGATTAAAAGAAAAATGGAGGTATGTCCTTACCCAGCTAATAGCATATGCAATATAGTTGCATACATGCAACTGGAAAACTCATGCCAGTATAGTCAGCACAGCCAGTATAGGCTTTATACTCAGTACTGAAGTTTAACAATACCAGTGCTGTAGTTAATTCCCTACATATCAGTTTTTTCCCCCATGAAAATACAGCATTTTGAGTCATTTTCAAGTGCAGTTTATGGTCAAAGAAGTAACCCTGTTGCAATATGGTATTTATAGATCACTGTATGATCACATTCATAGTTTTGTGTGTTTATTTGACTGATAGAAATGTTACCCACTACCTTCTAATCCTGTTAGCAGGATAGCAGAGATAACAAAGCAGAGATAACACAGTAATGGAAGAAAAGATGAACCTGTATCGGTTCTACTCACTCATCACATATTTCTCTTAGCTATGGTTACATCTTCCTGGTGATAATGTAATGTGTAAGGCAAAGTATAGAGAGTGAATTGGTGCGCTTCTATGAAATTTAGCTCCCTTGATTTTTCCATTTTAGAAAAGCTCCACTTAGCACAAAAATGCTTTTTCTTTCTCACTCAGATGTTGGATTCCATCTCTAAAAAGCACTTTACTGTACAAAGACTGTAACATTTTTATACTATGTTTTATTGTACAAAAAGGTTTCTGTTATTTAAAGACCTTGAGGATGAAGGACAACAATGGAGAGGATAGGAGGTAATAGAACTAACATTTACCTTTAAGAGGTCTTGAAATGAATTTTAATATTCTAAATATTTACAGATAAAAATAATATAGTAGTCCCAAATGCATCCAGAAAATATCTGCCAGTCACATCATATCAGTATTGATAGGTACTGCATTCTCTTACAAATTTTAAACACATCTTTATCCAGTGACTTAGATAAAGTTATGTGAGTATCTGTCCCTCTGTCTTTTCCTTCTTTTCACTCCTGATAATGATGAGAAACTCTGTAATAGAAAGTTTTTGCAGGTATTTCCAAGGCCAGCTATTGAGTTAGTCATGATTGCAGATACTGTGGCTGTATTAAACAGGTTTGCTGAAAGTCCCATATCATCATGAGACTGGCTGCTATGGAGGCCAACTGATTTAAACAGATTATTAGATAGGTATTTGCATGAAAATATTAAAATTAAGTTTTCCTATCACGTAAGAATTTTTCCGCTTATTTTAATAGCAGTGGGAAGCATAAAATGTTTTTTAAAAAATGTTGATTGTCTTACTATGGGTTAATCCTTAAATGAAACACTATGTTTAGGTTTTGGCTTATGCTTTGTGAGATATTTAGAAAGAATAAAGAACATTAAAGAAAAGCAGTAATAATGAGATTTTACTTATAATATAGATGAGGAAATATTAACAGAAATGAAGAAGTTCTTTCCAAATGACTGAAGCCCAACACATATTCAAAGATGAATGTCATAAATAGAAAAAATAATTTAGTGATAATGATTAGAAGAAACATTGAAAGCTTCACGTTGCAACTGTAAATTTGCATTTAGTGTTATTATTATTCAGTATTGTTATTATTAAAATGCAGTTTTATTGGATTAAGCTACTAAAGTAAGTTCTGGAATCATAATCATCAAAGTCTTTCAGAGTTGAACATCAATCTACTCAGTGTTTAGTCATAAATAAATAATTTCTTACCAGATGCATGGGAAATAGATTTAGGACTTATCAGAAATCTTTTATAGCTCACATCGTTCTTGGAAATTTTGACCAATTTCAGTGGATTAAAATAAAAAATTAAAAAGAAAAAATCAAACAGAACATTTCTTAAGGGTGAAAAACTTGCATGTGTTTAAAGGACATATAAAATTTTAAGTAAAACAGATTAACAAAGTTATGAAAATTAATGAGACGAATCAACGAATTTGAGCAAATTTAAACAAAAGATTAAAATCAAGATGTTCAAGAACTGTAAAACATTTTCAAAACTGCTACTTTACATGGCAGTTATGTTTATTTAGAAAGACAGTACTGTTTTAGAAATAATGAAATCATTCTGTGACACTTTCTTTAAAGGGTATTGGGTTAAGTGTATCTGTATGCTAGCTGGTCAATAGTACTCTGCAGGGAAAGCATAGTAAATTATCAGGTTTACTGGAGTTAACAGATTTAAGACAGTTTATAGTACATGCAGAACTGTCCCTATCAGCTTTCATGTCCTACACTACATACAAAATATCCTGGGGATTTAAAAATAGACCTAATAATAATTTATTACTGTTACTAAACAGCTACCTAGGGTGCCTGAAACAAGAACCATAGAACTATAAAGTAATTTAGGTTGGAAGGGACCCCCGGAGGTCATGTAGTCCACCTGCTCAAAGCAGATACAATTAGATCTGGTTGCTCGCTTCTCAGGGTCTTGTCTAACTGAGTTCTGAATATCTTGAAGGATGGAGATCCCACAACTTCTCTGGGCCCTCTTCAGCGCTTGTCTGCCTTTGTGATTGAAAGTAGTAGTAGTAGTAGTAATAATAATAATCCTTCTATCTAATCAGACTTTCCTGTGTTCTAACTTGTGTCTGTTGCCTCTTGCTCTATCACTGTGCACCTCTGAGAAGGATCTGGCTCCATCTTTTCTATACCCTCCCATTATGTAGATAGCAATCAAATCTCTGTATAGGTGGCCCAGGTCCCTCTGACAGCAGCCCTGCGCCGCGTATCAACTGATCCCTGCAATTTGGTGTTCACAAACCTTTTGAGAATGCACTCCATCCCATCATCTAGGTCATTAATAAAGACATTAAACGGTGCTGGCCAAATATCAATCTCTGGTCAATCCCTGGAGGATGCTACTTCCAGCCACCAGCTGGACTTTGTACTGCTGATGACATCTCTTTGAGCCAGGAAGTTCAGCCAAATATCTACCTACCTTATAGTCCTGTGGATACTGTGGGATATTTTGTCAAAGGCCTTACTAAAATAAAGCTACCCACAGCATATACTGCTCTCCCCTTGTCCACAGAGCCAGTAATCTCATCATAGAGAGCAATCAGGCTAGTCAGGTACGACTGCTGTTTGGTAAATCCATCCTGGCTGTTCCCAGTCACCTTCTTGTACTTTGTGTGCTTGGAAATTACTTCCAGGGGAATTTGCTCTATTATTTTCCCAGGGACTGAGGTGAAGCTGACCAGCTACTAGTAGCTTCCTGGATCCTCCCTCTTGCTCTTCTTGGATATGCGTGTGATATTCAACTTTTTCCGGTCTACAGGAACTTTCCTCTGATACTTTCAGACATCATGGATAGTGGCATTGACCAGCTGCATCAGCACCCTCAGGCTCATCTCATCTGGTCCCATGGGCTTGTGTATATCCAATTAGCTTAAATGCTTTCACACTATATTTTCTACTGTGTGGTAATGCTTCATGCTCATGGATTCTACAGGTAGGCTCAGAGATCTGGAACACTTAAGGACAAAGTTTCCCAATGGAAAAGGAAGAAAAAAAGGTGTTGAGTGCTCCAGCCTTTTCCATGTCCTTTGTCACTAGGTTGCATAGTGGATCCACGTTTTCCTTAGCCTTTCTTTTGTTGTCAGTATACTCATAGAAGGCCTTTCTTCTGCCTTCCACATCCATTGCTAGTTTCAACTCCAGCTGAGCTTTGGCTTTCCTAATGCCACCCTTTGGGCAATATCGGTATATTCTTCCTGTGTAGTCCACTGCTGCTTCCTACGCGCAGGAGTGGGCTGTTCTTGTGCTTTGAGGTGTCCCTGAAGATTAGCTAGCTCTCCCAAGCTTTCCCTTTACCTTCCAGGGTAGTCTTCCATGAGATTCTACCAGGAAGATCCCTGACAGGCTGAATTCTGCTCTCCTGAAGTCCTGTGGTGTTGACCATACAACCTGTCTTTCTCACCCCTCTCAGGATTCTGAACTCCACAGTTTGATGGTTGCTGTAGCCGAGGCTGCACTCGATTTTCACATCCCTGTCTGATTCTTCCTTGTTTATGAACAACAGGTCTGGCAGAGTGCCTTTGCTAGTTAGCTTCTGAATCACCTGCACCAAGAAACTGTCATCAACAGATTCCAAAAATCTCCTGGATTGCTGCACTCAGCCATATTACCCCATCAGCAGATATCAGGGTGGTTAATAGGCCCAAATGAGTATGAGTGCCTGCAAGCATGAAGCTTCCTCCATCTGTCCAACAAAGGCTTCGTTGACTTCCTCTTCAGTTTTGGGTGGTTTATAGCAGGCATCTACCACAATGTCACCCATGTTGGTCTGTTCTTCTGATCCTTACCCATATGCTCTTGACTACATGCAGCCAGGTGTTGGACTGCAGGTTGCATCCACCCTGACTTGAGCCCTTCCCCCTCACTGGAAGAATTGAGGAGAACACCACCTCAGCCTCCTGCCCTTCACACTTGACCCCAGTGCTCTGTAGTCACTTTTGGTGTGTTCAGGGTCAGCCCTGGTAGTGTCATTCATGCCTATATGAATGAGAAGCAAGGCATAATAGCCCAAGTGCCAGATGAGTCTTGGTAGTATCTCCACAATGTCCTGAATCCAAGCACCTCGCAAGCAACAGGCTTCACAATCATCAAATCAGGTCAAGTAGATGGGTGCCTCTGTTCCCCCAATCTCAAATTACTGCTGCTTCTTATTTGTGATTTAGACACTTGATTCAGACTCACCTGGCTCTGGTGTGTCCTCTGTTAGGTCTTGTTCTTCCTCACCTGTTCCCAGGTCACTATACCTGTTCTGTAATTGTATATCTGTAGGCAGAGAAAAAGCCTTCCTTCTGTTGGCAGAGGTCACAAATCTCCAGCCTACCTCCTCTTGGGAGCCTCCATCCACTGCTCCTTTGAGGGTAATCTCTAGGTTTTCCTCCTTCTTTGCATTGCTTGGGGGTCTCATCTCTGCAAAGTCTCTGTGAAGATCTTGTCATTCTCCTGTAAATCCTCCTGACAGCACACTCATCTCCTTCATAGCTGCTTTGTCCAGCGGTGCAGCATGTTGACTAGAGCACAGTCCCCATAGGGGAGGCCAGTGTCTCCCCCAGCCGCAGGAAGAGGCACCAGGCACTCCCTAGTGTGCCTGGGAGTGCAGAGCAGCAGCCCCCCCTAATAACAGTTCTGTCTGGGTCGGTGCCTCTGAAGTGCCAAGGGTAACTGTTCCAGCTGATGCCAGAGACTGTGCTCTGTGGTGTGTGAACACCAAGGCTGCACAGTGTCAAACTGTCCCACGCAGGCTTGAGCAGAGTGCTGGCCTGTGTGACTTGATAAATACCAGTGGAGGAATGCTGTGGTACTGAACAGTTTTTTAGAAAGAAGTAATTAGCTTTCATTAGAGAATGTTCTTTCTGTAGATGCTTGACTCCTGATGCAGAGGCACGTCCAGACATAGTGGAGGTCAGCTCACTGCTGTCTGATGTGATGATGAAATACCTGGATGTTTTGTCTACCTCTCATCTCATGTTGGAGAAGAAACTGGATCGGGAGAGGAGACGAACCCGGAAGTACTTCATGGAGGCTAATCGAAATGCAGTAACCTATCACCATCAGCTTTCCATTTTATCACAAGTAAGTACATGTATTTGGCTTTATTTTTTCTTATCATTGTTTTCCATACCTGAGAAAATAAGGTACAACAAAGCAGAAAATAAACCAAAATGAAAAAACCCATCCTCTTAGAACATTTTTCCATGCAGGCTCTTTAATTTATTTTTAACGAGGTATTCATTCATTTTTTGTGGACATGCTTATGCAGGAAAAATAACAGTATCTTAAAACCCAATATCATTCTGTGTTGGAAGATGGCTTTGTTATGGAGGTACTTACAGTTTTGATAGAATCTGATAATGTTTAATTATTACTGCACACTTGTGAATGGTTTGTGAATAGGAGAATATACACTTGGCTAGGGTGGAACAAATGGATAATCTTGTGTATGATTCACCAACAATGACACCTAGAAAATGTAATTTTTAATTACAGATTGCTAAATAAAGAACAGTGATGCTGATAAGGTATTTGCTAATGCTTTCTTACTGTCTGATACACTTCTGCAGAAATACTTCTTAAAATTCTTCCATTTGCTTCAGGCTGTGTTTTAAGCACTCTTCATGAAGGACATCAGTATTTTACATAATGAACCAAACTTGTATATGATCTCGGAGACTTTACTAAAAAATACAAGGACAGTGCTTTTGTGTAGTAAAAGCTTACTGTGAAAATTATTGTTATGATAATTCTGAAGCAAAATTATAATTTACACAGCTACTCTTGTCTGTTCAGCTACTGTATCTCTCTTAAATTCCTTTTATCAGGGCTCAGTAGTTTGCACTGAAGAACCTCTGTGTAGTAAAAAGGTTTTCAGGAACACCTGGTCCAAACTCATAGATTTTTTTTTTTAAATATGTTCTTTGTCTTCACCTTCCTGGCCAAACATAAGACTTGTAGAAATTGTTAATTACTTTTTTTTTTCGGTAGTTTTTTGACCTATCAGTCCAAGATCATTATTTGTATTATACCATTTTTTTCAATAAAAAGAATGCCAACAACTTCCAGAAAAACCTCAACAAACCACTGTCATTTGAAATGTAAGAGGTACTGAGATGAAAGAAAGATACAGAGTAGGATTTATAACTTAAAACAGTATGAGCAATTATTTTCCATGTTTTTTGAGTGTTCTTACCCTACACATTTAGAAGATTGTTGTATGCCATTATTTTTTCATATCTTGATATAGTCGTTCTCTTGCATAACTGTGATGAAATTTGAAAAAAAAGGTACTATGGATGGAAAGCTGCTTGATTTGGGATTTCGATGCAATTATCCTGTCTTTGAAAGAAGAGTGCCCTGTCCAGACACTTTTAAGATATGATGGGACTAATAGCTTTACATTGAAGGTAGAGTACTTCTGTTTTGTATAAATACTTGAAAAATACACCTATCTACAAAACAAGAAGGAAAACGCCTCTGTATTTTGGGGGATAATGGCTAGTCTTCTCAAGGAAGGAATACTGTAATTCTAGTTCAACTCCAATCGATATTTTATCATGTATATTAAAAGAAATAGGTACAACAGGAGGATCTGACAATGATCCAGAACACTACAGAAGCTGAGAGGAGTATGGTTCGGTAATGAGAAGTGAGAGACCTAATGGTGTGTCCTTGCTGTAAATAAGATAGAATAATCAGGCTAGGATCTTTTAAATTTCAGAGGAGTGCTGCAGGGCTTAGAAACAGAAGGAGCCATGTTTCTTTGTTCACAGTATTGTAGGAAAATTTTATGAAGAAGTTTATGAGGATTTCTAATAAAGAGAATAATTATTACTGGGAAGTTTCACTTTTGAAAAAAAGACAATATTCTGACTAAAAGTACTAGGAAGAATTTCAAGCAGCTGTTCCTGAAATAAAAACTCTGTGAGGTATGGACAACCTAATTCATCTTACTCAAGGCCCCAGTGATTTCACAGCCAGGTAATTTGTTATTTTTCCATGGTGTCAGAGAATTCAGTGTTTCTGCCACGTAGTTCAATGTTTTGTTGAAGCCAGCTATCTTATACTTTGTTTTCTCTCTACTAAAATGTACTTCTGGCCTCCTTTTTCATCCCAGTTGTGTCATATAATGTTTCTGAAATAAAGAGCGTACTCTCTGTCCTGGTTTATACAACTAAGCAGAAGAGATCTTTTGGAGCCAGAGTGGAATCTGTTTTATAAGTAGTTTAAGACCAGTACGGAAGCTGATAAGTAGGCAATTGAAAGGCAGGTCAGTAAATGATGTTGGAGAAGCATAGTTACCTTGCCTGGCAAGTATAGCATAAAATCCATGCTTGAAAATAGTCCTAATAAAAAGAATCATTATCAGCTCCCCACATAAATTCTTATCTTTCCTTGTTTTCCATAGAAATTATTGTTTATGTAAGAACAGAAGCAGATGTAGGGATGAAAGGTGCTTAATAGAGTTAGTGTGTTCAGTTCTGAAAGGTTAAGGTTGCTGACATAACACAGGGTGCAGACAACCAAAACAAGTAATAATAATAATAGTAGTAATTATCTCTCACATAGTACCCTTCATTTCAAGGTGGTCAATATTATATTTTCATGCTCTGGGTAGGAAAAGGAGAGGAAAAAAGTAGTTTGTGTAAGGTCACCAAACAGACCAGTGGCAAGGTTGAGTTTTCTGTGTTCCAAGCCAAATCTGAGTCTCAAAACAGTAGCTGATTTAACTAATAATGAAAGTATCTTTCTAACATTTTCCTTTAAAGAGATGAGAGGGTAGCCAAATAGTAATTTGATTGCTTTTTTGAGGTATATAGAGTTTGAATGGTATATAGAGTTTGAGGTATATGGAGTTAGTCTAAATTTGAAAAATGTAGACATTATTTTGGCCGTTTGCAAAAAGCTGAAAATAAGTCACTTTTATTACTTTGGAAATATGTATTTGATTACATGGGCATCATCCATTATTGTTTCATTTGCTGCATGTATTCTGAAGTGTTTTTAACTTAGAAATAATGCTTAGAAGCCCTTGATAAGCCAGTGTGTTCACATACTGTTTGACATATAAACAGAGTAACTTTTTTCTCATTGCCAGATTTTTTAATGTAAAATATCAATACACCTAAAACAATATAGAATGATGAATATTGAGATTTGTCCTGTATTTTGAATGTGGGAGAGAAAACCGTAAGTTTTATAATTGGAGTCTGTCAGCTAAAAATATATAACAAAATATGAGTCATTTGTGCCTCCTGCTACTCTGATCAGCCAGGTAGTCTATCATGTCTGCCCATTTTTTAATATATTCTCTGAGAGTAAATTCCTGTTCTCAATTTCTGAAGTTCTGATCTGTGCATATGGCACACATGTTCTGTCACGTTCTTTCTCTATACCAGGTTTTTGTAATACTGTGTTCTCTTGGGAATTTCAGCTTTTTTTAATTTTTGTGTTAGTAATGTCACTAGAATACACATTTTATTTTTAAATCCATATATGCAAATCCATGTATTCAAATGAAGTTCCCAATTATGCAGAGTAATGGGAGACTAAGATGCTTACATAATGGAAAAGTAGGTACAGCCTTTGTTTCTGAGTGTAGTGTGATCTATGGAGTGGCTCCGCATCCAGTGTTTGTCAGGGCTAATAGGGTGTCAAGTCATTAACAGTGCTTGGGCTGAGCATTTAGCTGAGCGCTTTGTCCTAATGTTCAAACTAACAAGAATGGGTTTTAGCAAGGTTGCTCTCTGCATTTTTCTGTTTTCACACTTGAACTGATAAGTCTTCCTCTAACCCAGCATGCTGAAGAGCATGGCATGTAGATCCAAGGTGAGTTGTCTTCCATCTAGACAGGATTTTTAGCTGCAGGTCAACACTGGCCCTCCCAGACCTAGATCTGCAGGTATCAAGGTATTGCACATCTGGTGGACTAGGATGCTACTGCTGGGAGACATATTCTGATTATTCTGCTTGCAGGCAGCTTTGTTACAGCCTATGCTAAGAAGCCTGCCTGGTGCTCTCTCTTGCAGAAGCAGTTCAACTATTTATTGGCTGGAAATAGTGAAAGAAGCAGTATAGGAGTTTTCAGACAGGACTACATTTAAACTAAAGAGCGTGGCCAGACCTGAAATGGCTGTTGCAGTTTCCTGTCTTCCATCTGTGGCATAAACCTTCATAATCTACCTGTAGATAATTAAGAGTAGATTGTGTTACATCTTTTCTAGATTGGTTTAGAAATGTGAATGGTGTATCTAAAATCTTGAGAAATGTTGGCATTTCTTTGTATGTCCCTTCTATCACAAAGACCCTAATGTAAATAACTGTGAAGCATTTTGTAGGAATACCTGTAAATACAGAGCATGCTATTGCTCCCACTCTTCTTTATCCACAGGAATGGATTTTCTTTATCCCAATTTTTTTCTTCACCCACTGGGATGTGTGGCCAAGGGGGAAGGGTTAAAGCTCATGGTTTAAGAATCCATACTTTTGTAACCACCCTGCAGGCTACTGGCAACTCTTGTAATTAAAAGCAGCCATCAATTTCCTCAAGTTTTTAGAAGAAATGAGGACAGGATCAGCTCTCTGAAAGGCAAAGAAACACCAAATGATTTAACTGCATTTTCACCAGGTCATTTCCCCCCATACCCAAGTTCAGTTCCTCACTGTTGGCAATTGTTGTGCTAATAAGCTAATAATCATGTTAGTTTCTAAGCATCACCACATGCATTGCAAAGTAGTGCTTAATTAGCAATTTGATTTGAATTAATCTATTTTTTTTTGTTAACTCAGAAAAAGACATAAAGATTGAATTAATGTTCATTTTAATTTCCTCTTTCTTTGTGTTTAGATGTATATTTTGCTTAGTTCAGCCAATCAGTGCATGAAAGATTTTTTTTTCTTTTTCTTAAAACAGCTGTGTATGAATGCAGCAACTGTTTTTGTCCTGGTTGAAGCAAAGAGCATGTTTGGTTTTAAAACACTTAGAATGCAACAGGTTATTAATGTTGCAGCAATATAGTCCAATCTTTACGTTAGGTTGGAATATTCAATTCCTATTTTTATTAAAAATAGATCATTAAAAATCTTACAAAAAATTTTGGGTGATAGTGCTTGTCTATGCACTCCTGTGTACAATTCCCATTGCTGTGTAAAGGAGT
>VYZW01023428.1:1318-18713 GCA_013401315.1 Balaeniceps rex
GTTTTTTCTGCTGCTGCTCGTTTTATTTCTTTATAAATATTGATTTTTTTCTGGATTTGTTTTTGTTTGTTTGCTTGCTTTTGTTGGGTTTTTGTTATTGTTGTTGTTGTTGTGGTTGGGTTTTTTTCAGCTTGACCACTTGTGAGTTCTCTGTAAAAGCTTCAGACAGTTTTATTAAAATGGAGGAGTGTGGTCTTGTCTACAGGCTTGTCACTTGGAGCTGGTGCCCGTTCCTCCTCAGCATAGAAGGCTTCCCTTCAGTCTCTCTGAAAGAGGAAATTTGATTCTGCTTGAGTTTTCTTATGAAGCACAGCATCATCAGAGGCTGCACATCCCTTTAACACCACATGCCTTTAACACCCTATTTCCTACCTTTAGCAAACAGCTGTGCCAAAACTGCTCTCATTTTACCTACTTGCAGTATTTGTGGAAAACCTCACTTAACACATCCTCCAGTTCAACAGAGGGCTGTGGCAAAGCTCCAGTTCAGAAAAAGCATTAGCTCCCTGTTTCCTCCCCAAGTGACTCAGACTACGCTGAGTTGCGTGGGAAGCCTCTCCTCATACCCACTTCTAAATAACACCAAATAGCACTAAGGTTTGATTGCTCTGCGGTTGTATCTTTGTGGTCTTCAGCAGAGTTATGTGAAGAAATAATTTTTACTGGTTATCTTTTAGGTCATCGTCAAATGTTAAGGTTCAGATAAGGAAGTTATGTTTCATGTAGGCTACAGATGACAATTTCCTCCAGTTATGCAAACTGTAAAATTTTCCTGAATCCAGTCTTGATGGAGCACAGCTACCTTCAAATGCTTCTGATTTATCCCAAGGCCTCAATTGCACCAAGACAAGTTCCAAGATCAAGGCAAACCTCGATATGCTGAACTACAGAATTGGCTGTAACCCTTTCAAAATTTGACTTATTGCATCTTTATTTCCAGCTGGATTCCTTTGCAGTAATAACAGGCTTGTTGAGATCAGTATTGCCACCTTGACCGGCTGAAAGGAAAACCCTGTGGTGCTTCTTCCTAACCCGAGTGTTTTACACTAATGACATTATCATCCATGGGGTTCTTGTATCTGACCCTAACTGACAGCAATATCTTTCGGTTTCTATGTTATATAATATAGAGATAATCCATGTCGGGAAGGAAAACCCTGGTTTTGCTTTGTAGCAGATATTCCAGCTCACTGGCTGTAAAGCATCACCAGTGATATCAGAGGTCGCATAACGACATTGAGGGACTGGGTGAAGTGGATCTTTTAGTCTCAACCCATGTGGAAATATTCTGTGACAGAAGGGGAGACTTTCACAGGTTTTTGGCAATAGGCTTGTTACATCTGTCCTTGAGCAGTATGGTACTTAACTAGGTACCTAACTTTATGCAATGCCCAAATTGAAGTGTTACCTGGAATCGAATGGCATTTCTTAATGAGGACATCATGCCCCATCAGATCTGAGTCAATTTAAAAGACAAAGCTTTTCTGGTTAATAAGCAGAGCTAATACCCAAATGCAAACCATTATTCCGTATCTGGTATAGGCTTCTAAAACCCAAGTTGCAATAATTTCCCAGCCTGGCTAAATTTTACCTTATTTTCTGCTAATATAAAGAATGCTGTTTGTCACAGAGACTTCCAGAATGTAATAGTGGACAAAATAATTGACAAAATCACTAAATGTCTCTGAACTTGTTTTTCAAGAAGTCATAAGTTGGATTGTCAGAGGATTACATGTACCGACCACCACAGGATGTATCACTTGCAGAAAATTTCTCCTGTAGCTTGCTTAAGAAAAAAAAAATCCTATTAAATATCAGTACATATTAATTCTTTATATTTAATTCTGGATTTCAATTTTCTGTGTTTTTTCACCAGTCAGTTTTGTCGTGCCATTAGAAAGGAACCATAAGTATAAGAGCAGCAAATTAAAAAGCAACAACTCAGTGTACATTGCTTGGAAAAAACCCTCATTGTGACAGGTGACATAAAGTTTCCCTTTTGTATACATTATGTCTTACATAAGACATACTTTGCAATTTTACATTACAAATTAGTGCTGTGCTGGAATCAAACTAGAGATTGAAGCAGTTTGCCTGTTCCAATGAAATTAGTCTGGTACCTGGGTCATTTAACAAAAATGTTCAAAAAATGTAATTCAACCAGAACTCTACTCCACCAAGTCTGCTCTTTACAGTAATGTCTGCAAGACAGGCATGTGAACACTCTTAATTACTTGCATAGTCCTATTGACTTCAGCAGGAAGAGTTGCAGGCACAGGTCTCTTCAGGACTGCCATTCATATGCCTGGTCCTGGAGCAGGCTGATTATTAATTTTAGCAACATCTGAGGACACCTGGCATAGTATGGTAGGCACATATCACATTGTGATATTTGAGCTAGAAACATAACAAGTCTCTTCCTTAATTTAAAGCACATTTTAAAAACTTACAGACTTAATTTTAATTGGTGTTTTAGCATCATTCCTGAGAGAGAGGCTGAATGGAAGAAGTGAAGATGCATTTTTGGCTTGACAACCACATTCCTCTCAATGTTTTCAGGTGATGAGCAACTTTTAAACTTCGAGTTGACTGTGGCAGACAGAAAGCTTCAAGCAGAGTGAGATTTAAATCTTAGACAACATCAGAGATCTGATGGTTTTAAAAGCCTGTGCTTAAAGTGAAAACAATAATATAAGTCAATTCAACATAGCAGTAAATGAAACTTCTTGCAATCCATATTATTTCCTCACTTCCATTGGAAAAATAAAAAATACTTAGTATATTAGAACAGCTGTTGTTAAATTTACTGGTGTAACTCATCAGAGGAAAGAAAGATCCTCTACCAGGATCATCTTCTTGTGTTAGAAAATTGAAAAAATACAATACTGCTATATACAAAGACATGAAGACCATATGAAATTCTATTTCCGTGTGATAATGGTACAGATAATAATTTTTCAGTAGTCAAAATCACTAATGCATCCTCATCCTTTTATATTTACAAGTAATCAATGAGAAGTAGAATAACAACCAGAAGTTAAGGTTAATGAAATCAAATGAAGAATTTTGAAAAGTCAGACCTGTTATTGATATGCCTAAATATTGACTTTAGCCCCTATGACTAGATCAATAGGGTTTAATGTCAGAATGGACTCATCATAACAAAAGACAACAAACTTCCCTTAAGAAATGCCTGCTTCTGCCCAATGCATGTTCTTGAACTACAGCGCACTTTTTAGAAAACAGAAAAAAAAAATAGAAAAGAGAAATCTTGACCAAAATAATTCCCCCCGTGTACAAATCATGACCCATGTTTCAGTGACTATCATTTTGAAGAACTGTCTTCATTTTAGCCAGAATTTGTCTAACTTCAATTTCCCATCTCTTAATGTGTTTAGGAGTTTGGCTAATAAAGAAAATGGTCCTACAGAGTAATCTGCATGCCGCTCCACACTGCAGCTTGCCTTTGGGGCCCGGCACCACCTGGGGCCTCTCCCTGAGCACTCTCCATATCTCAGCTCCCTCTTGGACAGTGGGACCAGTGGTGGGCAATATTGCAGTAGGCTCAGTGTCAGGCTTACGGGTGCTGAACACAGCACAACCTGCTTTGCATGTGATGACCACAAGCCACTGTGGGTTTTTTTCCATGATAAAGAACCTCAATTATAAGACTACCTTTAATGAAAGTCATGGAAATGTATATTTTTTTCTTGCATCCCGGCTATACCAAATAACCAATATCGCTATTTGCTGTCCCCCCATTCTTGAGGAATGAGCGGCCATTTATCAGCAGCAGTTACAGTCATTGCTCAGGGAAATGTTGAACAGCATAAGGCTAGATCAAACATCTGTGGCCTGAGAAAAGGAGACATTTGTAATGATCTTCTTGAGACCTGCCCCTTGTCCATTATCTGAGTGCAATGTTGGTTTGGTACCATTCGAGGCTTTCAACCAAACGGCATATTAATACAAAACAAAATGTGTCAGAGATTTCTTAGTTTATTGGATCAACACAGTGCTTTTATCAAACAGCATTTTAAAATGTCACAAATACACCAGTTATTTCCCCAGACCTATTCTCTTAATCCATGCTGACTGCTATTAACAGAAATATCATCCTTTTATTTAGGGCCTATGCTGATTTTCCATTATTTTATGTGGCACCAGTGTCCAAAGCAGCAGGCTGAGTAGCCCCTTTGTATTCTGGCCCAGTGTTTGCTTTAGTCTCTTGGAACGGTTATGAGACATTTTAGGGAAAAAAGTCAATGTTAGTGCCTCAGAGGAGTTCTCAGCCATTTTGTTTAAAATTTGCTGGTACAAGATCTTTCAATACGTGATAAAACAACCTGATTTTCAAAGATGTTCTTTAACATCATGTTTAATTATCACTGGAACTGAGAATTGTTTAGCATCACATGACAGAAATAGGGGCTATTATCAAGACTGTAACAAAGATACTCATTGAATTGCTGTGTCTTCTGCACTATAAATAGTAACTGTACCAACTAGCAATGGGTCATTGCAGACTTCTTTTGTTTCTCAGTAGACTTTTTCCATAGACATCTCTTTGTGAACTTTTCCTCCCTTCATCAGTTTTCTTTTTCCTGCTTTTTAGCTTACATTCATCGATGCTATTTTCCATTTTTCTAATAATTTTTATATCTTTGAAAAAAAGGTTTCTTTTTACCTCTATGCCTAACTTTTAAGTTGTTTGCTTCCCCTCCTCCCCGAACCTAAACCATAATAGCCCTTTAGACTGTGGATTTGTTGGGCAGCTAGTGAAATGTTTTATAACAAGTAATAATGTTCTTTTTCCTAGATGATCTCGCTTAAAATTGTTTTCAAGTCTGTGAAACTGACCCTTTAACATCCTTTTGTACATGCATTGCTGGATCAGACTGTATTCTGTTTGCACATAACAAATGTAATCATGTTGAGACAATTCACATCTAAAAAACTACTGATTTTAAGATCTGAGACCAACTTCTCTTTTTTGTGGTGAAGTCTAGCATAAAGCTCCCTGGGCTTGGATGTAACACGTATTAAGTTAGAAAATCAATATGTACAATTTTTGGAAATTCCAAAACCGGGCTGTGGGACATTGGCAGCACGTGTCACCTGGAGTGAAAGTCCCACACATGTTATCCATCTATTGAAAAATTATGCATAACTCTACTAAGTGCATTTTCAGCTGGTGGGGTAGTGCGCAGAGCAGCTGGTGTCTAGGCAGTGGCCTGGTAGCTGCAGAACATGGTAAGAACAGTGAAGAAAACAGCAGCTTTAAAAATGAAGGAAAACTAACAAAACATAATAAAATGTAATAGAAAAGGAATAAGATTTTATTAAAAACTTCACAAGGAATATTTTTCAACAGGACAACAGATACTGAAATATTCTTGAAAGTTCTACCTAGCAGCATTATTCACATGAACAAACCTGTTCATCTGTTCTAAGATGCAAATATACTTACCACTCTTCAGCCACTCAGGAAACAATCAAAAAATATTTCAAGCTTATATGTGCAAGGCTCTTTTAAAACAACTCCTTTGGAAATGTAAAAGTTGTTGTCAAAGTGTTAGTTGGAGTCAGAAAATCATATGAAAGGTGTGTAAGATTTTTTTTTAAAAAAGTAAATAAAGAAAACCAAGATACAAAGAGGTTAAATTACTTCCTCACAGTGCCACGCAAAGTTGACAACATGCCAAGACTGGTTCCTTGAGGGATGAATAACAAGTCCAGGTTGCAATTGACACTGCAGGTTAAGTTTGTAAATTTTTCAGTCCATATTTATGTGCCGTATAAAACCAAAACCCTTTTTTTACATCAGAAAAGTGTCACCTAATTTAACATTACTTAGTACCTTCTTCTTAGCAAGGTGCTTAGTTTGGTGCCCACCCTAAACAGGGAGGATGAAGAGAGAACACATCCTCACATCACTCATAACAAATCCACACCTGTGACTGATCTCAGTGGTTCTGGATTTCCCCAGTGGCTGATGGCGATGCACCTGAAAGAACAGCTCTGCAGCAGTGAGCAGCTTAATTTGTAAAAATCCTTTTCAAGGAATTAAGCCCATCACAACAAGAATAACGAATTCACACAGGTCTCCCCACTACTTGAACTCAGCAGTCATGCTTCTATCCACTGATGTGCTGTCAATGGTGAACTGACAGATGCAAGACTTCAGGCAGGCATGCTGTACCCATACAAACTGCAAAATGAAGCCCTGCTGCATGAAAATCATTGCGTTAAAACTTCTTTTGTGTTTCATAAGTGGAAATGACAAAGGGAAAGCGTCATTAGTGACCTAGCAGTCCCAGACAGACAGACCAAGGTCTGAGAGAGATGAAATCCCTCCTGCATACGTTGCAGCTAATCAGTCAGCAGAGGTGCACTATCATCAGGAGGGGCCTGCACTCACCAGATGCTTTGATGCACCTCATTGCTTTTGCCACAAAAACTAGCTGTCACCACCGTAAGACAATTCTGGTGTGCTAGCACTGTTACCAAGCTGGGTTTCAGGCTAGTCTCCTTTCCAAAGTGATTTTTTGGCTTAGCGCAAGGCACCCTGTACCCTTGGGTGTTGACAAGAGATCACATGTGACTCATAATAAATGAAGACGTGACCCTAGCAGAGAGTATAGGATGACCACATGTTACCCAGCCAGCAGCACCACCAAGCCTTTGCTCAGGACTGAGCTCTGCAGGATGCTGTGGAGCCAGGAGGCTGCAGGGGCCAGCACCTGCTACCAGATCAACAGTGGAGATGTTGGGTACCCATAACTTCAGAAACTTCATGTGATGCCCCAGCATCAGGCATGTGCTTAGAGCTGCTGAGCTTACTTGAAGATCCATTCTCTGCTGAGGTCTCCATAAACTTCCTCAGTTTAGATCAAGGGAGATACCTCTCTGAGGTTACTGGCTTAGCCTGTTCAGTATTTTAAAATAGATATTTTAATGAATTTTCCATCAAAGCTGTCACTTGCTATCTGCCTTCAGAAGATAAATATAGGAAGAGCGTTGCTATAGGAAAACCCTAACTGGTTTCCCATTTCAAGGTAGGTGCTATCTATGCTATAATACTTAAATCCTGCATGGTCCCTCATGAGACAGGAATGCTTAACAAAACAAACAAACAGCAATTTCTCATTTGCCAGGAGCGCTTTGATGTTACACTCAAAAACTTGTTATGGGGCAAAAAGGGCAGCACACCTTATAAGAGAAGCCTAGACTTTCTTGTTAGTGTAATTAAAATCCTACAGCGTAACTAAGCAACAACGCGTAGTCCAGCTAGAACAATGCTAACACTCATCGTCCAAATGATCTAATTAACACAGAATAAATCGCCTTAATAATACGGTTTAAAAATCATTATACAAAATCTCTTACTGTCTTCCCCTTTGTCTGGGTTTATACTAACCCTCCCACGGCCCCTGCCTGTGTGTCCTCAGGTTGGCAGCAGCACCTGTGTGACACACTTCCACACTTCGCTCTGTCTTATTGGTCCGGAGCTCATGTCACTTCCGAATTTACTCTATATGGTGTATTTAACACTTGGTAGATAGATGCCTGTTGCTTGCTGCTCCTGTGGCTAGTTCTGCTCAGGCCGCAGGTCTGTGCCTCTTTGGCGGGCAGTGGTAAGTTGTTTATAGCCCTGGGGTCTCCAGTGCCAGCCTGTTCCCTCTCTCATGTCACCCTGCGCTTGTGCACCTCTATGCTGTGTCCCCATTCCCAAGGCCTCTGCTGTCATACCAGGCCTGCATGTAATGACAAAATAATCACATCGGTATGGCAGGGTCATAAATTTTGCATTCTGCGCAGAGTAACTATACTATAAAATATAAAATTATGGCTAAAGTATAAAATACTTTTATACTATAAAGTATAAAATTACAGCTATTCTGTGATTGTACAAAGATAAGCAAAAGTAAAAAAAAAGTAGGCAACAGCAACCTGATCATTGGAAGAATTGTTGTTACTGCTAAATTAACTAAAATAAAGCTCCAGGCAGGCCAAGAAGACCCCACACAAAACCTGGCAAGCTTGCCTCAGTCCTGAGACCTTGCAAAGTCTACAGACTACTGGGCTATACATGACTACTGAGAAGTTTTTTGTCAAGAAAGGAAAAAAGTTACCCCAGAGGAAGAGGCATCATTCCAACAAATGTTCCATGTTAGTGTAATGGGAAAAGTAAACACACGAGTGTGTTTTCAGGAAAATAAAAGCTGAACTGATACTGACTGGGTTGGCTGTCATTCATGCTCTCCATGATGTGAGCAAGCTTATTTGCAACAAACAACCCCCCCTTCCACCCCAAGACAAACATTCTCACCCCACACTTCAGATTTTACTGCTATATTTCCTGTGGCATATTAATGAACAAAAGCAGAATTGCCTATAAACACATTTCTGAAACAGTTCATAGTGCAAGGGCATTCAGCTTCTACTCTACTAACACATTGTGAAATAGATACTTCTGGATGTGCTGCCTATCAACCTGGAAGTGACGAAAATACTTAACACCTTTATAAAAGCCTCTTTTTGCTTAGAGGAGGGAGCGTCCACGTACAGTAGCCCTTGTTATCTCCCAAAGTTATTTTGTTATACTCCATGCTTTGTAATGACACTTGTCTCTTTCAGGCTAGAAAAGACCACGTCGTTTGGCTTTAGCAGAACGCAATGCCACACATCACCATGTGTACAGTTTCACAGATCACAGGTAGATATCTATTTGCATTCCTGTAACTTACAAACGCATACACTGTTACATTTCTTTCCGTTTTTCAGAAAGTTCCGTATAATATTCTGTACAAATGGGAGGGCTCTCATGTATACATAACCAAACATATGTATCTTGGATGGAGATCATTGTAAAGCGGATTTTAGCCCAAAGTAAATTCTTGTAATCAGGTTTAAAAGCCTCCAGAATTGGAGATTGTAATGGAAATAGTGCAACAGAGCATCTAATAGCAGCACTGCAAGATCTCTTCTGTAAAGCAGGAGTAACATTTCGAGAGCGAAATCTCAATGTTACAGCAATACTCCACAACCCTCATTTGTACTTTCAACACCAGTTTTGCAGTGAAAAATGGAGACAGTAAACAGCAGCTCAAAATTTCTACTAGCAGTATTAATATCAATGACTCTTGTAAAACCAATAGCATAAATCTTGCTCTTAGCACCATAGCACATGTTTAATTAATCAGGCCTGCCATCCTCATTTGCCCTTCACTGGGTTTCACTGATGATTACCCAGTGGAAAATTCAGTCCCTTAATGCAAACAATATCCTTTTTAACACTTTCTTTCCAGTGGCTGGCTTTTGAGGGTGGCAGAGGCATTGTCAGGGAAGGAGGCTGGAACTGCATTCTTGGCTCCAGCCACGCTTCTGCAATTTAACCTTTCATATGGGTTACAAACCAACTTGGAAGGGGTTGTTTTCTCTCCTCATCCAGAACGGCTTTTCCTTCAAGACCTCTTTTCTTTTCCTCTCAGCTTTAGTGATAGGATTACTATAGCCAAATATTTATGCATCCTGTGGATGTGAGGCAAGAGACGTATTAAGTGCTAAGTTATTCTAATTTATTCTGCTAAAGGAACCATGTGAGGTAGCACAAAGCCCTCCCTGATTTTGAATTTTAGGCCAGTCACAAGTTTTACTTGTGAAGGACATCAGAACTTTATTTTCTTGTTGGTAGTATTACCCTGGAATGAGAGAAAAAAAATCATCTAAGAAATGAAACCCTTGTAAATAAAATATAATTCACATTCAGGAGCAGAATTTTCCTCTGGGTCATTATTAGTGAAACCCAGCGAGGGCATAATAAGGACATGAGACCTGATTAATTAAACATTTGCACTATTGTGTGTAATTATAATTTTGTGAATCATCCCATGGACATCTGTTTACGCAGGACCACGGGAGCCACCACGCCGAGCTTCGCCGGGACCTCAGGCAGAGCCCAGCATGGGGCACCCAGCCGCCGGGGCCCCGCGGCTCCTTCCCCAGACCAAACAACCCTTCTGCCTGCCCGGGCAGCACATCACAGCCTGCCAACCTGGCCACGTGTTCATGGCAGCTTCTTCCCAGAGGAAGTCTCCAAACTGGCCTGGTTTAGTGCTCTGAGCTGAACCGCTCATACCCATCAGTACATGAATTTGCAGCAACACCTGTAAGTTTTCACATTTGGTTACCCGAGTGCACTGTGGCATTCTTCTAGCAGGCGGGATGTATTCCCATTTATCTTACACTTCAATCTAGGTTCAAGCCATATACAGCTCACAGGAATTAATATGCTGGGCTTTTACTTGAAATATTTTTTAAAAGGTCTGTGCCGTGCCATATTTGCAGTTTAAAGCCTTTTTACAGCTTTTGCTCGCTGATTAACTTACCTCAGGTTTTGCAACATTCTGACAAAAAAGGCCTTGAGCTCCTGAAGCATAGTAAAAACCTTGGTGCTAGCATTATCAGCTAGATGCTGTGGAGTTTACTAATAGAGACAGTGTCGGCCTGCCTAAAATTTACTGTAGTAGAAACATTAAATTGTCATACCTTACGTATACTTTTACGATAACTCTAAGTCGCAGCATGTTTCCACTCTGAACGGTGACTGTGACAATGGCATTTTGGAGACCTGCTTCTCAAAGACAGCTGGGATTGACAGCGCCCCAAACAGCCTTGCCACGGCAAAATGATCTCTCTTTCAGAGGAGGCTGGGAGCAGCTCTGCTGCCTCTTGAAGACGTTACCTCCAGCCCCCCTGGGATGGGAAAGGGTAACTATCGCAGAAAGCCATTTTCAAGTATTTCTGGAGAAATAAAGGTATTCAAGAAAGCAAGCTCAATATTTTGGTTCATTCTTTGGCTTCCACTTCCTGATGTGACCTGGTGTCGGAAAATATCCTATGTTACTAGAGATGTGGCTTCTAGCCAGAGCACCCCTAAGGGAGAAGAAGAAACTGTAGGAGTAAGATGGAGGAAGAAAATCCAGTTTCATATATTTATACTTCCTTTTTTTTTCTGATTAGTGATTTTCCAATCTCTCACCCCCTCTCTCAACTAGTAATTATCTCCGAGTGTTTTTACAGCACTTGTAGCTCCCCTTCCCCTGCCCATGTTAATAACAGATATTAAATCAGAATATTTCTGAAAAACCTAGACAAAGTAGAAAGCATGAATAGCCCAGCTAAACAGGCTACGCTTTACAAGATAGTTGAAAGGCACAAGAGGCTTTACAGTAACAGAGACCTAGATGTATATGACCAGAAGGGAAAAAGAGTAAAAAAGTTGTACAGTTGAAAACTGCTGTGTTTTCTGTGGTAAGAGGAACGGGTACAAAAACCCTGTTAGCAAAATCCTGCCAGGCACTGTGGGTGTCATCATCTTGCGTATGCAAACAGATAGTTGGGTTGTGTTCAGTGCTACAGAAATCCAACTGTCACAGGTCAAAAAGACATGCTGAGTTGGCTCAACACAATTTTAGAAACTCATTGCTGTTGCTTTTTCCTTGCAGTAAAATACTGTCTGCCACAGCACCACCTAATTCTCGCATTAAATGATACCAAACATTTGTATCAGGTTAGTTTCCCTTCAGTATGTCTTCTTCAGCCTGCATTCCATGTGGCCAGTCCTGGCATCCTGCTGCAAAAGCCAGCAAACTTTGAACGCCCTTCAGGTCTGCCCACTAGTGTGACTGGTTCCCATGTGGGCACAGCAGATAGGAAAAAGCACCTTCCAAATCTTAGAAGACGGGAACATGCTGGACTGAGGGCCTGGCACTGAAAGGCAAAAATAGACCTGGATCCTTGAGTCACATCTTCAGACAGACAATCACTAGATATATGGCATCTTTGCAAGGAAACACAGTGCCTGTGAGCAACTCCTGCATGTCTTCTCCTTCTTTCTCTACTCTTCCACCAGACAAGATGATTTAGTCCTAGGGATCTGTTCCTCTGAACTGCATGATGCCCAGTAAAGGAATAAATCAGTTGTGAACACTGATTTTTTTTGTTTGTTTTTTTAAAAAAAACCCCAACAACCCCTGCCTGGTTTTAGTCATTTGTTAAATTTCATCCTAATTACTCCTAATTATTCCTTGCATTAGCCTGATGAACTGTGGGCATATATCTTCAGCAAAAGTAAGATTCAAATACAATATGCCTGAGCATCTCCAGTGGGACAAGCTGCAGTGTGTTTCCAGTTCAAGGGGGGAGCTTGACAGATACTAGCAGCACAGGACACTTCTTAACATGACAGAATAAGGAAACCAAACAAAAAGGATAATTGGTGCCGATTTTGTAAGTGGATTTAAAGGGCAAGTAAATGCACTTTTCTAGCTTTCAAAAATATTTTTTCAGTCATCATTTTTGGGCAGTTTATCATAAAAGTCAGATTACACATGTGTTTTCCACCCATACCTCCTGATGCTCTTCAAAAGAAACTGAACAGATGCACTAGGAAAGACACAACAGGAATGATCCTGGTTCCCTCCTTTATGCAACTACATTAAAAAAAAAAGAATGAAGAACTAAGATTTTTACAAATTATAACAAGGCTATGCCAAGAACCTGGTTCCCTGAACCACTGAAGAAAAAAGGACTGTTTTCATGAACAGATTGCCAGGGCTAGGTTTTGCCTTTCATTTGGCTGCTTGGTTGAAATATTCATCTCTAAGGCCAGCTACAATTCAATTTTGATTGAAACTGACTAGGAAGAAAATACTGAATTTTCTTAGACCTTGATTTTCTTAGGTCTCAACCATAGATTACTGCTGAATTTGTTGCATTTTTTTTAATGAGTGGAAAGCACATGAAATAGCAACACAAAAACCCTTGCGCCATTTGGTGTCTTGAAAGGGGGCTGAGAACCTGGATCCCATAAGTCTATGTTAAAATTTACTCTTGACCAGTATTTGGGGCCAGCCACTTAATCGCTCTGTCCCTCAGCTTACTTCTGCAAATGAGAGATTTTAATATTCCACTGGCTCTAATGCACTAGTAGGCTCTCTAGATGAAAAGCACCACATAATGCATGTTGTTATGTTAGCAAAAATACAGTAAACCTGTTCAACTGTCTCATGAGGTAGGGTTGCTAATTTGGTAATTGATACCTTTGGAAATACACGCCTGAGCACCATCAGCATGAAGCTCCCCTGCCTGATACATCTTGACATAATACGGAGCAGTGCTAAGTACTGAAAACAGTGTGATAATCAACTTCCTCACTTTTTCAAGGAGCTTGGACGAGAGAAACAGAGAGAAATCTCCGTAGTGATGCTACCGCTGCAACTTTGCTATTGAGATCATTGGCTTTGCCAGAAATTGCACTGAATCTTATGTGAAAACAAACAGCAGGGAATCCTGAGTGGCTTATAGACAACCCAGGGAGTAACCAGGGCAGCATTTTTTTCTTGTTTAAACCTTGCACTGTGCAGTGTTGCAATTGACTGGGTGACGCAGCAGCAGAAATCAATTGAAAACTCTAATAAGGGCGTCAGATACGACTGAAGGGAAGCAGGTGAAAAAGATTGTAGACGACATAGCACTGCTGTCTGAATATGTGATGGGAATGCAAGAAAAGAGTAGCAGTTCACAATGGCCTCAGTCCATTTTGGCCTCACCAATATTAGAGCAATATGACCCTGTATGGCAGAGCCAGTACTTAGAGAAGATGACCACCTGGCCAAGACAGCCACAGCCTCCTACCTGCAAAGATCTCTGAATGCAAAAACGCATAAAGGCTTGAATGGAAAAGTGACTGGATGAAGAAGGGATAATTTTGGCAAAGAGCATGGCCATTACAAATGCCAGTCAATGTTTGTAGTGGCCACTGCAGAAACACTCAGTGGTCAGGGTGGCAGCTCCCTGGGCGAGGTGGGCTGGTGCACCAACAAAGGCACCGGAGGGAGGTTGCAGCCCTGCTGCCCTCTCTGGACCTGTGCTGTGGAGATGGCCAGGCTGCAGCTCAGTTTCTGACATTCTGGAACACCTAATTTTTGTTTAAATTCAAAAACAACTACCCAAACTAGCTAGTACACAAAGCTGAGTCAACCTTACTTACGCTGGTTGAGTTTCAATTAAATCTTTTTACTTAAGGACTCTGCTAAACTGTAGAAATCCTTCTGTGCTTTCAGCTGATGGCAAGGAGTGACACACTTTCTCCTACAGTATTTCTTTGCTATCTGCGGTACAGGTCTTTCCTGGTCATGCAACACTCCGTGACAGGATAGTCTTCAATGTCAGGCAAACATATTTATAGAAAAGACATAGAAAGGAAAAAGGGGAAAAATATATAACCTGCATACAAGCTGGGGACACCAAGTAGTCATGAGGCAGACACTTTGTCCTCTTCACTGAACTCTTCTAACCCAGGTTTCATTCTTCTAATTTTTAAATTTTATTTTAAGTATCGAAATTGAGAGAACCACAGATAGGGAAATGGGACCCATACAAGATAAGGAGGGAAAATATCTGGCCCTATTTATCTCACAGTAGGGAGTGGTTTAGCTTAGACAAGTCCTTTAAAACTTCTTTGGGCCATAGTTGCAGCAGTCTTAAAATGAGCTAAAGGCACTTTATAAAAGGCTTTCAAAGTCTCAGAGTAAAGAAGTGCTGAGTATTGTTACTGTTTCTCCTAGCAAAAAGATCTACACCCAAGGCAGGAGAAGCACTGAGAAGCACATGTTGCCTGAGTAATTCTCCTTAAAGCATTGGGCATCCTAGCAGGCAAATAATCAATCTTGGGTGTAATATAGGTCTTGGTGAATAAAAGGCAAAAATTCCTATTCACTCAACAGGGTCAGGATTTCACATAGGAGGTATCCCACCTTAGTCTCTGTATGGTTTATTAGTCCTGCTTCCAAAGCACCACCGCTACTGTCCTTTCTCAACAGGACCCCAATGTCTCCATGTTTGCAGGTTTAATCCAAATATTTTATAACTGGTGACACCTGGTTATCAACAGCTGATTAAATTGACACACTTGCCTTTTCTGTGTTGTCTGTCCTCATGGAAGACGTATTAGGTATTTCTGGCAAACTTGTACATTTTAGGGCCTATCATCTTATCAATCCACCCGCTATGTGTTGCCAGTTAAATCAGCAGGAAAACTCAGAATGAAAATTGTGCAGCAGAAAACATCGTGTCTTGCAGTTCCCCTGAGCTGCAGGAAAAGACCCTTCTGAAGGTGATTTCTGGTTTACATGGCATAGACCTTTGAAGTACACTCAATCTGGAATCAATTCAGGAATTTACAGATATGGGTTATCAGCCCTTGTTTATTCACAATGATGAGAAGAGTTTAATTAATACTATGCATATTAGTCAATTCTTTGCTTTTAAACCTTACCTTTTGCCCATCAGCCAATCAATATGTATTTTAATCTTCTCCCCTTTTCAGACGTGGTTTTAACATCTCACTGAACAGAGTAGCAGACTTCACAATCATTAATTGCTATTACCAGCCCTTTCATTTTCCGAACATCAGCAGTTTCTATAAATTCCTCTTTCATCCATGTGTTATATTATCCATTCTTATTCACCACTTGTTTCTGAAGTATTCTTTTTAAAAACGGCGTAGAGGTTCTATTAACCAGTAATAGAAAATAATTTTTTTATACAATTTCTTTACTATCCTTAGAATTTCTCATTTGACATAGAAAAACAGATAAGAATAAACTTCAGCTGTAGATATACTTCCATATCTATCTGCAAACCTAAAATATGGATGAGGAAAATATAGCAATTTTCCCTGCTACGAATACAATTAAGCCATCTATTTTGGGATATAGTGTAACTTTTTAACCCAAGGAGTTCTAGGTGATAATTAAGTCCTTCAAAACGAAAGCGTTTGAAGGTTTGGCAGTTCATAGCCTACCAACAAGCAGCTGTTTTTCTGCTGATCTTTGGTCACATGTAGCACATAGTAGCAGTTAATATGACTTTATATTTGTCCCCCTCTCTGTTAATCAACAAATCAACAGTTATAGGCAGACGTGGAAGAACAACTCTCACTGACCTCTTATTTCCATTTTATTCATGCTATTGAACTCCGACAGAAAAGGGAAGTGGACAAGAGGTGGGAGCAGGGTCAGGTGACCCAGGAGGAGTGTAGTGTGGCTGTCCAGTCAAGCAGGGATGGGGTTAGAAAAGCCAAGGCCCACCTGGAGTTGAATCTGGCAAAGAATGTGAAGGACAACAGGGAAGTATTCTAAAAGTACATGAACAGCAAAAGGAAAATGTGAGCCCACTGCTGAATGGAGCTGGGAAACTGGTGACTACTGACATAGAGAAGGATGAGGTACTTGATGCCTCCTTTGCCTCAGTCTTTACCGGTAAAAACTGCTTTCAGGAATCCCAGGCCCCTGAGACCAGAGGGAAAATCTGGAGCAAGGAAGACTTACCATTAGTGAAGAAGGATCAGGTTAGGGAGCACATAAACAAAGTGCTTGTACATAAGCTCAAAAGTGCTGAGGGAGCTGTTGATGTGACTATGAGGCCACTCTCAATTGTCTTTGAATGGTCATGGCGACTAGGAGAAGTTCCTGAAGAGTGGACAATCTTCAAGAATAGTAAGATTAGGAGAGCTACAGGCCCTTCAGCATCGCCTCCATCCCTAGGAAGGTGATGAACCACTGCTCCTGGAAAATGTTTCCAGACACATGAATGACAGGAAGGTGATTGGGAATAGTCAGCATGGATTTACAAAGGGAAGACCATGTTTGACCAACCTCATTGCCTTCTACGATGCAGTGACTAGCTTGGTGGATGGAGGAAGAACAGTGGATGGTGTTTACCTTGACTTTAGCAAAGTCTTTGACACTGTGTCCTGTAACACCATCATAGACAAGCTGACAAAGTACAGATTAGATAAGTGGACAGTGAAGTGGATTAAAAAGTGGCTGAACGATTGGGCCCAGTGCTGTTCAACATCTTCATTAATAGCCTGGAGGATGGGATGGAGTGCATCCTCAGCAGGTTCACAGATGATACAAAACTGGGAAGTGTGACTGATAACACCAGAGCATTTTGCTGCCATTCAAAGGGACTTCAACAAGCTAGAGAACTGGGTAGAGAGGAGACTCCAGAAATTCAACAAGGAGAAATGGAAAGTCCTGTAACTGGGGAGGAATAACCCCAGGCACCAGTACACGCTGGCCACCCAGCTGGAAAGCAGCTTTGCAGAAAAGGATTTGGGGGTTCTGATGGGCAACAAGCTGACCAGGTAGCAATGCATTCTCACAGCATAAAAGGCCAACAATATCCTGGGCTGCTTTACACAGAGAGTGGTCAGCAGGTCAAGGAAGGTGATCCTTCCGTTCTGCTCAGCACTGGTGAAGCCACATCTGGAGTACTGTGTCCAGTTCTGGGCTCGCCAGTACAAAAGAGACATGGACATATT
>VYZW01023429.1:0-10257 GCA_013401315.1 Balaeniceps rex
GCAGAGCCCCAGCGCGGGGCCGCGCACCCGCAGGGACCAAGCCTGCCCGGCCCCCAGCCCGGTCCCCGCTCCCCGGCATTTTTGGGAGGAGCTTCGTCCGGCTCCGGGTAGCGTGCCCATCCCAGTGGCGGCGGGGCCGGGAGGGAACAAGGCAGGGGGGCGGGGGGGACGGACACCCTCGCAAGGTTGGGGTTTCGAGACTCGGGTCTTTCAGCTGGAAACCATAAGCAGAGCAGAGGCACTGAAAGGAGGCGACCTCCTAGAGATAGACAAAGACATCAGACCTTCAGGAGAGGACGTCAAAAGGGGTGGAGAGAAAGTGTCCCCCCGCCCGTCCCCGTCCCCCCTGGCTGTATAAGAGCAGCCCGAGCCGGCGATGGGGCAGAGTGGGGCGGAGGGTGCCGGCTGGGGCGTGCTCCCGGCCCCGCAGGGCTCACCCTGCCTGCCCGGGGACCGGGCCGGGCGTTTGCTGCAGGGCTTCCTCGGGGTGCGGTGGGGCTCTCGGCAGCCGCTTCCCACAAATACACTACTCCACAAGGTACAATCCGGGTTTATTATTAACAAACACAGGAAGAGTCCACGTGCGGCAATAAATTATTTTCACAGGTTCTGCCATTATTCTTTTTTCCCCAAAAAAAGGTGCTGGTGGAATAAACCTATTGCATATCTTAAAAAAATCAGGATAAATTATATAAATTATACATTCAAAACAGACGATTCTACCTCATTATCGCTACTCCGTAATAAATAGATAAATATCGTTGATTGCCCTTAGAGTCTGAATCTTAAAATACATTTACAATATAGGTCTCTACATACAGCATGTACAGGGCGGGGCGGGGGCCACCCGCACGGCGCCTCACGCCACGAAGTCGAAGGGGGGCTCGTTCTCGATGTCGTTGAGGGAGGGTTTGTTGTTCACCTTCCGCGGGTCCTCGGGGGTCCACACTTTGGCTGTCCGGATGATGTTTTGTTCCTTGAGTTGCTTTTCATCAGTCCACGACAGCGAGTGACCGGCCAGAGGGGGGAGTCCGTAGTCGGGGTCGCTCGGGGAGGGAGATCCTGGGGGACAGGGGGGAGAAAGGCAGGGGGTTATTGCTACGGCCGGCAGGCATTCCTGCGGAGCGCGGAGCCTGGCCGCGCCGGGCCGGGCCGACACTTACTTGTGCCGCGGTGGCAGATGATGATTTTCTTGGGCTGGCTGGGACTCTCGCTGCTGGCGCTGCGCAGCGGCAGGTCGGACTGCACCAGCTCGCTGAGGAAGTTGATGTAGCCGATGGCCAGGCGCAGCGTGTCCACCTTGGAGAGCCGCTTCTCGTAGGGCAGGGTGGGGATGTGCGAGCGCAGCCCCTCGAAGGCGTCGTTGATGGACTGCATCCGCCGCCGCTCCCGCACGTTGGCTGCCTGCCGGAGCTGCTGCAGCTCCGCCTCGGAGCGCACCCGCCGCCGCCGCTTGGCCGAGCCCAGCGCCTGGAGCCGCCCCCCGGGGGACAGCAGCGCCGCGCCCGCCGCCCCGCAGCACTCGTAGGCGAAGCCGGGCGAGGCGGGAGACGGTGGGAAGGTGGCGGCCGGCGCCGGGCAGCGGTAGCCGCCCTCGGGGTCGCCGCCGTCGCGGTAGTACTCCTGCAGCTGCCGGCTGAGGAAGTCCACGTCGGGCTCCAGCAGCCCGTCGGCGGCCAGCGCGTCCCGCGGGGCCGGCTCGGAGAAGAAGTCCTCCTCGTCGAAGTAGGGGGGCGAGGAGAAGGAGTCCAGCCCCCCGGGGAAGTGCTCCAGCAGCACCGTCTCCATGCTGCGCCCGGCCCCGCCGGGGACGCGACGGGACAGGACGGGACGGGACGGGGCGGGACGGGACGGGGCGGGAGCGAGTCTCTGATCCGGGGGTGCCCGGCGGAGAGGCCGTCCCGGCGCCGTGCGCTCGCTCGGCCGCCCGCAGCGCGGACCGCCGGGAGCCGCCGTCCCGGGTCTCGCNAGCGGCGCCCCCCGCCCGGGGACGGGCCCCGGGCCCGCGGAGCCGCTGCGGCCGGCGCTCCCCTCACGTCGGGTGAGAGGCCCCGGTCCGCCCCGGCACCGCTCCCCGCAACCCGCTGACCGAAAGGCGCGCGTTGGCTCAGCCTCCCTCCGGGCGGCGGGAGCGGTCACCCCCGCGGGTCTGCCCCGCGGCGCTTCTCTCCCGCCGCCGGCAGAGCCGCCGTCGGAGCGGGCATCGGGCGGACCGATGGCGCGGGGCTCATCGCGGCGTTTGAAACAGGGACGATTCTGTCGTAACGTCAAACCAAGTCACGTCGGCTCCCTACGCCCGGCCGTGCACCGGTTTGGACCGCATCGGGCCCTGTTGCGTTTTCCCTTTTCCCACTCCCCTTGCCCCCTCAGGACGAGCGCGTTTGGCGGAGGCTCTGTTAATAATTCCCTAACTGACTCTCACTGATTAAAGCCTTACAAATTCTCACTGGGGTGAAATGGATTACCCGGCAGATTAGGGGAGGATTATCTCTGTCATTAGCGCTGCAATAGTTTGTCCGGCAGAGCCTGTCGAGGTTTATCGAAAGTGACTTTCCAGTGTGCCACCAGCACGGACAGAGATCAAACCCCGAGTGGAAATGCACCCCGCTCTATCAGCAGAGCAAGACAGGGCCAGCTCCGGGAGAGTAATAAATGACTCGACTTCAAAGCCGCTGACAACGCCGTGATAACGGCAGGGAAACGCGTGAGTCACGGGAGGGAACAAAGACCTTTGCAAGAGTCACTTCTTGGAAAGTCCTGCCTGCAGACGGACCACGCGAAAAAAACGAGAAGGGAAGGAGGAAACCTTCGCGCGAAGCCAGGAACGCGCCCACGAGTGTCCGCGGGACCGCTGCCACCGTCCCGGGATGGGCGAACTGGGGGAGTCTCCCGACCGAGGGGCGAAGCGGCGGCGAAGCGGCTCCCCAGTCACGTCCAGCCGGGGAGCGGGATCGGGGACCTCGGCGGGGGCTGGGATGAGGGGACGAGACGGGGGCTGAGGGCCCGGGAAGCGCTGGCCGGCCAGAGCAGGGCCGTGGGCCGGGATGGGCGGCCGGCTCCCGCCCTGCTGCGGGTACCACCGCCCGGTCCCCTCCGCTGCGCCGGGAGAGCCCGGTCCGGCTGCCCGGTGCTGTCGGGCGGCGGCAGGCCCCTCTCCAGCTCCCCTCCGCCGAAGGAAACACCGCGCACGGCTCCGCAGCCTCCCGGTGAAACGGGGCCGGGCTCGGGGGCTCGTTAATGACTTTCTCCAAACCGCAGCAGGAGCAACCGCGCCCCGCGGGCAAGCCTCGACTGCTCCGCGGCCGGGGAACGCGCAGCCCGGCGGGCATTGCCTGCCAGAGCCCAGTGCGCCTGGGAGCCTCGCGGGCCCTGCTGGGCCTCCCGCTGCCCTCTGGGGACCAGCCAGGCTGGGGGGCAGCTGGGGAAGGCTCCCGTGCTGCCTCCTGCTCACAGCCGGGGCAGCTGCGAGGCCGGACCAGGCCTTTAGCCGATCGGGTCCTGAAAACCTCCACGGACGGAGCCTGCAGAAGCTCCCAGGGCAACCTGTGCTGCTGCCTCGCCCTCCTCGGGGTTAAAGCGTTAAGTTCAGTTAAATCAAGTGTTCCCTTACGGATATAAAGTCCGAATCTCTTCTGTTTCTCGTGGCGGAAAAAGTTTTCCGTGCGTCCAGTCCGGATTTCTCCCGTTTCAATTCACGCCCACTGTCCCTCACCGTCGCACCATGCACCGCTGTGAAGAGCCGTGATTCTGGATGCCCACCCACGCAGGCTCTGTCAGGGTGCTGCGGCGTCCCCCCGCCGCCGCCGCTGCCCCGCTCTGAGCCCGGGCAGCTGCTCCAGCGCCCACCGAGGCGCCGGTCCTCCGCCCCTCGCGGGTGTGTTTCCTGTACCGGCTGTCCCAAAAGCGGCCGCAGTACTTGGATACGGTCTCACCAGTGCCGTGTGTGGGGAGTAACCCTTCCTGGGCTGTGATCGTGTTCGTGCCGCCCAGAGATGCTGCTGTCATCCTCTGCGGCCGGGGCACACGGCTGGCTCCCGCCCAGCTCGCTGCCCACCTGCACCCCCGGCCCCTCCAGCGGCGCCCGGCGGGGACAGCCCTGTCCCGCCGAGCCGAGGGACCCACCTGAGAGAGCAAACACAGCTTCGGCACCTGCGGACGGCGCACGGGAACCGCCGTGCTTCCCCTTTCCCGCCCTGGGGCTCGCCAGGGGGCCGCGCTGCCCCCTTACACCTCGGGCATCCCCTGTCTCCAGCGCTGGGAGGGTACACGCGTGGCGGCCCCGCAGCAGCCGGCCGTGAGGCACTGGTGGGAGGGCAGGGACCCGCCGTGCCCGGCCCCTGGCTGCTGGTGGGGGTGGAGGGGCCGGGTAGCTCGGGGGAGCCCCCGGCCTCCCCCGCATCCCCACGGCCCCCCGAAGCCGCCAGTTCAGCCACCGCCGGTCCCGGAGTCGCGCTGCGCAGCCGAGGCGCGGTCCCCGCGCCCCTGTGCCGTGTCACCCGCCAGCAGCCCGGCCCCCAGTCCTGTGCAGAGCCCGGGGGACAGGAGCTCGGCCCGAGGTCCCTCTCGTCCCCTGTGCCGCTGGCTCAGCTGAAGCACACCTGGACGTGTGCCCGGTCCTTCCCCACCGCTGCCCCCGTGCTCCGCGGCCGGGCGGACCGGGCACGCCAGGCCACGCCTGCGGCTGGGGAATCTCCTTTTCTGAAAGCGAATGAGCCAGCTCCTTCCCTTCCTGCCTGGCATGGCCTTATCCGGGATGCGTGCAGCCAGGGAACGACCGCTGTGTGTGAAGGCATCACGGCTGGAAACACATGTACAAATCTTGCGGGTATCGTACATGAAATCCTCTCGGATCCGTGTCACTCTTACCCCGAAACACCCGGAAAAAGAAGAAAGCAAACCCCTAAATCTTAACAACGCTGAGGTGATTTCGGGGGGATTTCCTGGCCACAGAGCTGGCTCTATTCCCGCTCCTGCATGCCCAACGAGTCATCAGCCATGGGATGGCGAGTCCCTGCTCCTGCCACGCTCCGGCTGGAGCCGGGAAGTTCAAAGCCGACGAGCAAACCACGTCGAGTGGCCCCTGTCACCACTGCACCCACTCGAGACACATACTCACACACACTCCTTGCGGACCACGGCCCTCCTTGCGGACCACGGCCCTCCTTGCGGCATGTTCCCCAGGTCAGACAGACCAAGCGCCGCCAGATGCAGCAACCCTCCCGAAACGGGCTCTTTTCCCCCAAAGCCTCTACCACCAGCCTTCTCCCCGCGCAGCTCTTTGAGCACGGTCACAGGTAGGTGAGCCTCACCGCGCTTGGCAGTGAATGTCACACGGTGTAGGTGGCACGGCAGCTCCTCGTGATGGGAGCACGCTGCTGGGGGGAGCAGAGGGATCTTTTGGGAACCCACTGTTTCCAAGCTGTTGGGGACCCGGGGGCCTGTCTTGAAACCATTCAGACCTAGCAGATCTTCGGAAAGTTTGCGAGCAGTGCCCCCGGGCAGGTAAGCGATGCGTGGGACGGGTCTCGTACAGCCCTCTCCTCCCCCTCGCCGGGCACGGCTGGCGCTCTGCATGTGCGCTGGGGTGCGAAGGCAACGCAACATCGCTGCCCCCGCCGCTCGGTGCCCGGTGAGACGCCCGGCTCGGGGGCAATGATGGCTTTAAAGACGAACGATTCCAGCTTTGTGCATCTGCCTTTGAGAGATGAGTACGGACCGTCCCTGAAGGAACAGCCTGAGGCACAGAAAAGCTCCTCTCGGGTTGCCTAAGACGTTACGAAAAGGAAACTTGGGAAAACCAGGAGCCGGTACCAGCACAGCCCGGGCCGCGGCAGCGCGCCGGGGCCAGCACCGTCTTGTGACCAAAGGCCCTTCTTTAGGTACGAGTCCTGCCCGGCTGTCTCGCCCGCCGCACTCTTGCCCGCCGTGAGGGCCAGCGGCATGCTCACGGGAACGACACCTCCCCCCACGACTCTCCAGCAAAGAAAATACATGACCAGCGTCTGACAGTTCGTTATTTCCATTCCCCGAGGGCAGGAACTGGTGGGGGGACCCAAGGGGCACACTGCCTTCCCTCCAGACTCGGTGATCACGCGACAAACCTACCTGGCAGCCACCCTCACGGGGACCAGGAGTCACTAAAGGTCCAGAGATGGGTCGGGGGGATGGGGCCAGGGCAGGGCTGCGTGCAGGCTCTGGCCCACCGGCCTCCACTCCCGACCCTCAGTGGGCCCACGCAATGCCCCCCCGAGGGAATAAGAGGAGGGCGCGCACCCTGCACCGAGGGGACCCGGAGCACCCGGGCTTGCCAGGTCCTCCAGCCCTGCCTCTTCCGGGGTGCTCGGCGCTGTACACGCCCCGGCCCGAGGAGACCGAGCCTTCAGCGACGGGTAGGGCCCGACCCTGGCTCGGAAACGCGGTAGGGACCTCCTCCGCGGGCTCGGGGCTCGGGAGCACAGCTGGGAGTCCACAGCGGCTCTGCTTCTCCAGGGCAGGAAGAGCGCCCGGCGCGCCGGCGCCCGTCCCTTCCCGTTGACAGGTTTCACCTCGGGGTCTCTCGGGGCCGGAGCGGGGCCGGGCAGCAGGAGCAGTCGCCCGCCCCGCCGGGGCTGCAAAGCGCGCACGGCACCCGGCGATGCTCTGCACGGAGCGCGGAAGAAAACCGGTCCCCGGCTCGCCGGCTGCCCCAACGCCGGCGGTGCTGAGCACGGCGGGCCGTGCCGGAGGAGTCGGGCCCCGGCGGGCTTCGCACCTCCCAGGGATCTGCCCCAAACACCCTTTTCATTGCACACCCCTGCGCGGCGGGGGGGGGCGGCGAGCGGCTCCCTCCGGGCACCCACGCGCGAGCAAGGTACCGGCCATCCCCGCACCCTTCCAGGCGCTGTTCCCCAGCCCCTCCGCCGGGGTATGAGCCCCGCGCTGAGAAGCAGCAACGCTCGTCCTCGTTGCCTCTCCGCGCCCGCGGACCCCCCGGGTGTGTTGCGTGGGCAGCGCGGCTCCGCGCCGGCCCCCGGCGAGGAGAGGCAGCCGGGCCCCCGCTGCCCCCGAGCTCCCCACCGCCGCCTCCAACGCCCCCATCCGTACGTGCCCCGGCTTCTATTTTCTGCTACGTTTTGCCCTGAACAGTTAGGAGACGGAAAGGGGGTAAAAGGTGGAGTTAACTGAGCAGCGGTGAGGTCCCAGCTGGAGAGGAGCGGAGCCACAGGTGGCAGGGGCGAGGTCCACACCCGGCACGCTGCCTGTCGGTCGAGTCTTCTGAGGTAGCTCCAAACTCATGCGATACTCCAGAAGAACAAAACCCGTTAGCTAAAGCTAAGGTAAAACCCCAGGTCTCCTAAGGTCCCCAGGTCTGCTGGGTTTCCCATCCAGGCCTAAAATCCAGCTCTTACTCTTGTGTTACCTGCATGCTTTTTCTAACTCCTGTTGCTGATCCAATGCCATGAAATCACAGGCATGGAAGGACAAGCCGGGAGAGTTCCCCCTTCCTCTACGCAGACACCACCCAGTATTCTTCTCAAATCTTCATCTCCACCCTGTCAGCGTTCGGTTAAACAAGAAGTGTTGGGTCCATAAAGCCACAGTGGAGCAAATACCGAGTATGGCCATCTTTTCCTCAAGATTATAAAACTCATCAGCTCACCTATTGGGATTCCTTGGTGTGCTGCGCTCTTTCAGACGTGCAATGTTTGCTGCAGAAAGGAAGCAGGAGGCTTTTGAAAGACTGGACCGGAGTTGGCCCAATACCTATGCAAACGATATTTTATCAGGAAAGGATTTAAAAAAAACAAACCCTATTGCAATTCCTGATTTCAAACGGCACTTTATTTAATTGAAAAAGATAGAATCTTCTCAGTTCTTTTTACCATCGAAAGCAGAATTTAAATTAAGCTTTGCCCAGCGCAACCTTGGGGGATTATGTGTTTCCTGGTTATAAACTTTTCACGGCATCACAACTTTCCTCCTCTGAAGGCGAGGGGAGGAGACCCGCACGCCTCGCTGGGGCCATAGGGTGTCCCTCGTACGCCTAGCACCGGGCGGGTCTGCGCCCCACCAGACACCGGAGGACGAAAACCGCTTTGCGGAGACGTCTGCGGGAGCCGTTTTAGTTCCCGCGGGCCAGCAAAGACCCACCAGCCCTCGCCGCCTCCGGGCCGTGCCCCATAGCACCCCCGACCCCCGGAGGCAGGTGCCCGGGACCGGTGCGGCCCCGCCGGCGGCTCCCCCGGCGCAGGGACAGGCCCGGGGGTGTGCGGGGGGACCGGACCCTGCCGCGGCGAGGCCGCCCCTTCCCCCGCCGCCGCCTGAGGCCCGCAAGCAAGGCGGGGAGCAGCGCTCCCCCCTCGGCGCCACTACCGGGGCGAGCGCGGCGCGGCGGGGCGGCGGCCCCACAAAGGCGGCGGGGTGGCCCGGGGCCCTCGCACGCTCGGCGGAGGAGGAGGCACCTGCAGCCGGGGTCGTCCCGGCTGCGCGCCCTCCCCTCCGAGCTGGTACCTGGGCGCTGGGCTGGTAATGCACCATAAAGAGCCTCCTTTCAGGCTCTTTCAAGCCGAGATCGCGGAGGTCACCGTGTCTACAAACCCCCCTCTGTCGGCCGCTCGGGCCGGGGTGCCAGCGCGGCAAGCTGGAGAGCAGGCACAGCCCATGGGAATCCTAACACTTGTGCCGCCGGCTCCCCCGGCCCGCCCTTCTCCCCCGCTCCCCCGCCCCGAGGAGCCGCTGAACGTAACAAATGAGCTGCAATCGATCTGCGGGCACGGGGGAAAATCAAATTATATGGTGCGGCTGGGCGGCCGCGGCCGGCAAAAGGTGCCGGCCAGCGGCGGGTAGGCTGCCGGCTTCGCTGCGCCGGAGCGCTCTCCGCGGAGCTCAGGGGCTGCCAGCCCCCGCCCCGTTCCCACCCAGCTCGGGCCCGCTTGGCCTCTCCTCCCGCTCCCTGGAGGGCCCGGAACGGCACCGGCCGTGCCGCGGCGGGAGGTCGCCGGCTGCGAGGGGCTCACCTCGCCACTCCAGCAAGGTCGTGCCAGCAAAGGTCCTTCCTCCCCTTCTGGTGCTGCTTTCGGGTCTCCTCCCCGAGCTCCTCGCCCGGGCCTGCGGCTGGCGGAGGGGAGCAGCCCCGTCCCAGCATCGGTGCCGCCGGCCCTGCCCCGCACCTGCGGACCCCCGGGCTGGCCGCCCGGGGGACGCACCGCCCCGGTGAGAGGAGGGCCGGGCACCCGCCAGCCCGGGCGGACAGCACCTGCCGAAGCCGCGGGTTGCGAGCAGAGGGGGTTCAGGCAGCGAGCTCGTACCTGAGCCCTTTTCTCGCCCCCCCCCCCCAGACGAGCGTGTGGGGACGGCTCCGCTTGGGAAAAACCCCGCGTAAGGCCGGCGGTTGTCTGCGGGTCCATGGGAATCTGGCCACTTGTGCCGGCCGCAGCCGGGAGGGGGCTGTGCTTCCTTTACAAAAAGAGACACAATTAAGCAAAATGCTCAATGAACATTATAAATGATGTGCAATCGCCTCGCAGATTGCCTAGCAAATCAAATTATATGGTTGCTCACAGATGATTTCCATGTGCTTTAAAACGCAAACAGGTACTTTCTGATTTTTGGGGGGGTTGTTGGTGTTTTTTTTTTTCCCCAAAACAAAACAAAAAAAAAAGCGCAGCGCTTTAAACATTGCGGAGCAATGCCACATGCTGAAAGGCGGCTGTGTGAATATTCACGTTCTCCTTTGTTCGCCCCTGAATTTCACAATAGCCCGGGGAGTGCACGTCCACTGCGCTCTTGTAAATTTACCAATCCTTGACTAAAACCGCCAGGCACCTGCTTGGCAGAGCACAAAGCTGCCTACGTTTCCACCAACAATTTACTGTTTCAGCAGCTTCTAAACTGGCCCGACAGGAGAAGGGCTCAAAGCTAATATCATTTAAATCAACGGAGACGGCCGAGTCGCAGTCTCCGCCGGCTGCGGAGGCGGCAGGGCCGCGGCTGCCGCCCGGCTCCTCCTGCGGGAGCCGTTCAGGTGCGAGCGGGGCGGGCCGTGCCCTGCCTGCGGGGCCAGCCGGGGCCGCCCCGCCGGGCCTGGGGCGAGGGGAGGTCGGAGGAAAAGGCAGCCACGGTGCGGGGTGGGGGATGCCGGGCGGGCGCTGGTTTTGATGGACGGGGAGGAGGCGGGACACCGCAGCGGAATGAAACGGCGACAAACGCAGCCGGCCCCCGCAGGGAACGGGCTCCTACGGGGCTGTACTGTGGCCGCCCCAGAAGGCGCGGGCGGCC
>VYZW01023431.1:4978-17979 GCA_013401315.1 Balaeniceps rex
TTGGTGTACATTGCTCCTTTCAGCGCTGCAGAGCCAACAAAGGGGTCTGTGAGAGGGAGTTTGACACAAGGCAGGCTTGTGCTTTATCAGCAGATCTGTCTCCTCCCTTCTGATTACAGTTTCCTTATGGCTGCTGCTGATTATGGGCCAGGAAAAAATCACAGCTGTTGTTCCAAAAAGCCCTTTTAAAACAGGGTGAATCCAGACCTGTATCACTGGCAAGTCAATTAACATGAAATGATCTGATGCTGATTTTGCAGGCTTACTTTTTAGTGGCTATCAAACATAAAGTTCAAGAATAAGGATCTACATTATAGGCATCCCATTTACACCTCTGCTTCAGGAGCAGAAAGAAAAAACTCCNGGGCATAGAAATTGCAGAAGGCGATTTGTGTGCTTGAGCAGAAAAGCAGGACTGCCTTGAAAGACAACAAAGAAGATAAGGAAGCAAAGGCTATTGCAATGCTGCCACTTACTGCCTGAACAGAAAAGAGTTGCTCTGAGTAATTATGCACTTTCTGCTTTCCAGTGTCTGATAATTGCTCAGAGCAGAAGCATCAAGTTGTATTACATCTGGGAGATCTGTAGTGTCAGGAAAACAGTATTTTCTTGCCTCTCGTACTTATTGAAAGCCTAAGGTCTTCAAAGCAGTGATTGACTACTGCTGTGAGGTTTTATATAACATGACTGAGACTTCTGAATACATCCTAATCTTAATATTCTAATCCTAATAATAAAGTAGTTAAAGACTATGAAAAAGCAGAGGGTCACAGTCACAGAGTTACTCTTGGCTATGCAGTCATTTATGGTAATCGGTGTTTCAGTAATGCAGGTAGACCTAGGCAGTAAAAAAGAGGAGTGGTATATAGAGGAGTTAAATGATACTTCTGAGGGAGGGTGAAATGTCCTGTAGAATGACAGTGAGCTCCAAAGGTCAGTGTTCTCTGCTTCTTTAAGGTCTTGAGATAACCGTAGAGCTGTTCTGCAAATAAAATGATGACAACTTGGAATAACTGCAGAACATAAACTACTTATGCCTATGTCTGCCTGTGCTCTGCAGTCTTCTGGTTTTGTTTGCCCTTTCTGATGTGAAAATTTATTATTCAAAATGACATTTGAACAGCTGGCGATGTTTGGAAATTTCCATTTTACAGATCAGAAACTGAAAAACAAGGAGACCAAGTCCTATATTTACAAAGCACCTAGCCTTCATTGAAATGGATTTAACTGATTTCAGTGTCTAAGTACTTTTGAAAATATGTAATTTAAAGACATCTGACCAAATCTCAAGGGAACTGTATTACAGGAGAATAATCTGAACATTAGCTTAAGGAGTTCAAGGCTGTCATCAGAATTGCCTGATGGTTGAATCAAGAATATTTCTTTAAATGTTGGTAGTCACTTTGTATTACTTGTTAATTGAATTCAGCTATTTATTCTTGAACATGGCCCATTAAATTCTAATATTTGGGGACTTTTTAAACAATTTAGTTTAATTAAATAAATGCATCTGTCACATAAACCATGAAGACCAGACTTTATTAACAGTTAAAGACTTCAAAAAGTAAATAGACCTAATGGTGTAATAGACCTTAGGGTCTATTTTGCCATCAGCATGTATGTGGAAGCTTAACTGGCATTTATGCTAGCTGTGCAGGCACAGAAAAGCAGGAAAAAACCCTTTCATTTTAACTGTATCAGTAACAAAATCTATAAAGCTCTTTCACAAGGAGTATTTCAGCTTCAGAAAAAACTCATACAAGCAACCTGTTCAATAGGCTAAAATAACAATACGTATCTGACTTCTGGCAGATATATGAAAAATCTACATTTGTACTTAATTTATTCTGGAACCAAAGACCTAAATGCATATGTTTTCAGTTGTCATTTATTTTATGACTAGTTCTTTCTATTTATTGCTTTCAAATCATAATCAGGTGAGTAACATCTTGTCTGACAGAGCAGTTTCCTGCATTATATATTTAGTGTAAACAATGCATTTTTTCTGAACATGTGGGTTTAATGATGTTTTTGAAAGATTTCTCCAGCTCCCCTCCAGCTTCTCCATGCTGTGGCTCCAAAGAAATAGGAAGAATTGAGAAAATGAGAAAGATGGAGTACCTTCAGATAGCTCTGCTTGATACCTGTTACAACTTGTCTCACTCGCTGCTCAGAGTTTTGCTTGTTTTGACTGGCTCCAGTCACTGGGTTTCATGCCCTTTTAAGCTCCATTAGTCTCTGGATGATGACTGATTGCTATTCTGAGCTTCAGGAATGCCCAGCTATTAATCCCATGTCTGACAGCCTTTGCAGTAGTGGGACTCCCACAGTCAGTATGACAACCTTCCCAGGGCTCTGACGTGTCACTTGGGCATGTCCCCAGTCGGGTATGACCTGGGTCTGGAGCTTGGGTTTCTAATTGCACTCGGAGGACTGAATGGCACAGCATTTGCTGTGTTTTGAGAGAAAACAGTGATCCAGTCATCTGGACCCAAAATGAATGACTTCAGCATAAGAAGTAGCTAGAAGCTGTGGCTATGCCTATGTTAACAATGTGACATATTATGCAACATATTAAGAACAGCTTTGTAGGGACGGAGTTGGTGCTAGGCACTTGGTGTCCACACTTCACATATTTGGGACAGATTTTAGACTACCCTCCATCTGGTCCCATAGGTTGAACGTCTCCTAGTGGTTGGAGCATGTTTTCTTGCTTGGTTTCTTTCAAAACTAGCCCAGTTTGGGTGGGCTAAGACCAAAGCATGATAAAAGTGGATGACTGAGAGATCCCCTTCAAAAATGTAGTTCTGATTTGAGGCGAAATACTAATATGATTCTTGCCTATAATCCTTACCTGTGAATCTGACATGCATCAAGGAGCTTAAATGTAATCTCAAGTTAGGCTCCAGGTAACTGCTTTTCTGTAAAAACACTCCCATGAGATCTTGCCTGGGTAACCCAGGTCTAGTGCTGGCTGCTGGGAATTTTGTGTGTAGGTCTCTCACTCTTCCTGTATTCACGGTACAAGGATGTGAGCACCTGAGCCTGCACTGTGAACTCAATACTTCCAACCAGCAACCAACCTTCAGGTGTTGCAGCCCTGGGCAGCACAGCATATAAGCCCTTTCTTGGCTCAGGAACAAAACCAACAATTTAAACAAATGTGTTTCTGTCTAAGCAGGCTGCCATTAGTTTTTAATCAGGAAATCTCTTGAGATCCTGGATTTGCAATGCTCCTTTAGTTAGCATGTTTTCAGCATCCTCTCCAGTATTTCTTCTTACCTTTTGTGCTCTTTTACTAAATTCACTCATTCTTAGTGTCTAATATTCATGCTGAGATATCAATTCATACAAATCCAGAAAAGAAATGATTAAATGCACTTAAGCCTGTGCCACTGACTATTGTTAGTGAGGCTATTTTCTTCAGACTGCTCATTTTACTGTATCTCCTGCAGTCAAAAGCAACAAAAGCCTTGTTTGAAAGGTGTAGTGGTTTAAAACCTGGTAGGCCCCACACAGCCCCTCTTTCACTCCCCACCAGAAGGATGGCAGAAAGAATCAGAAGGATAAAATTAAAAAAACTCATGAGTTGAGATAAGGACAGTGTAATAAGTAAAGCAAAAACTGTGCATAAGCAAAGCAAAATAAGGAATTCATTGACTGCTTCCCATCAGCAGGCAGGTGTTCAGCGCTCTCCAGGAAAGCAGGACTTCAGCATGCATACTGGTCCTTGGGAAGACAAATGACATAACACCAAATGTCTTCCCTTCCTCCTTCTTCTCCCCCAGCTTTTATTGCTGAACACAATGTCACATGGTATGGAATATCCCTTTGGTCAGCTGGGGTCAGCTGTCCCTGCTATGTCCCCTCCCAATTCCTTGCCCATCCCCAGCCTACTCACTGGCGGGGCAGCATGAGGAGCATAAAAGGTCTTGACACTGTATAAGCACTGCTCAGCAATAGCTAAAACATCCCTCAACACTGTTTTCAGCACAAATCCAAAACATAGCACCATACAAGTTACTAGAAAGAAAATTAACTCTATCACAACCAAAACCAGCACAAAAGGTTTTAATCCATTTTTTCTCATTTTAACATTGCCCAAAACCTTTTGTCATGTGTGTTTTCAGACTATCAATTTATGCTGCTTCTATGCATGTAATTGAAGCCTCCAGAATCACTATTTGAATATAACTTGAATNTCCCTGCTATGTCCCCTCCCAATTCCTTGCCCATCCCCAGCCTACTCACTGGCGGGGCAGCATGAGGAGCATAAAAGGTCTTGACACTGTATAAGCACTGCTCAGCAATAGCTAAAACATCCCTCAACACTGTTTTCAGCACAAATCCAAAACATAGCACCATACAAGTTACTAGAAAGAAAATTAACTCTATCACAACCAAAACCAGCACAAAAGGTTTTAATCCATTTTTTCTCATTTTAACATTGCCCAAAACCTTTTGTCATGTGTGTTTTCAGACTATCAATTTATGCTGCTTCTATGCATGTAATTGAAGCCTCCAGAATCACTATTTGAATATAACTTGAATATATTTAACTGCACCCCAGGAAGAACATATTTTGAAATCTTGGAAACCTACATTGAAATTCTTCTTGTTTAGCTACTGCACAAGTCTGACATAGCAACAAAGCCCCAGAGCCTGCTCTGCCAACAGCCCAATTCCTTTTACTTCAAAGACCCACCTTCCATGTGGGGTTTGAGCTTTGGTTTTTGCAGCTCTTCCCCCTCTCACACCCCTCTGGCAGCATGCTGGCTGCCAGAGCCAGCAGAAGGAGGGAGCAGCACCAGAAGCTCTCCCAGGGTGAGGATGGTGAGCTGAAGGGCAGTGAAGTTTTCATTAATGCACTGACAATACCTGGCCTCTCAAGTTCTTATCCATTCTTATATACAGTCTTCTACCTTTCTTTTTCCACTTGACTTCTTCCAGTAACTTCATTACCCTCACTGTTTTCCTCACCTCTCCACATCTGGTCAGCCACTACTCTTGTTATTGCTTTTAAAGGCTCTAAGTGATAGATTTGTGACTCCCTTTATACTCTTTTCTCTGGCTAGAGTAAAAAAAACAAGTGATTTTTTCCTCACTGGTGAAAAATGTCATATGAGAGCTATGTTTTATGAACAAAGAGAAGGCATGGTGGAGGCCATGAGCACTTGGAAGAAATTGTTGTAGCTTGGATTAAGGCATTACCCCAAAGGCAGAGATATACTGAGCCATGAGCAGTAGCCTGGATGGTGATTGCCTCCTGAGGCTTGCATTTTGCAATTTGGTGTCCCCCCAAAAAAAGTGCACCTATGGAAAAAGATGAAGGGCTTTCACCTTTAGGTGAAAGAGTATATGTGTATAGATATATATTTAAACACGTAAAGAGATTGTTTGCAGAGGCAGCTAAGGTGAGGCAATGGATGAAGACACCTAGGAAGCAACTTTACTCATTAGACTCATTAGGAGTGAGCTTTGAAGTTTCAGAGGAACTGGAACTGGGGATCTGCAGTTTTGAAGTATGAAGGAAAATATTTCTAAACCATGTGTGTCTCTGTGGGTAATATTCAATTGCATTTGTACATAGGAGTCCAATTGCACATATCACGCAGGTATCATGGAAGATGATATACAATGAAGGGAATGGGGGCGAGTGAATAGAGAAACGCACACTGAAACATATGGAAAATGTGACTGAGCAAATGCATAATGCTTTTTTGTGGCTCTTTTGTAGAGAAAACATTATGTGAACTCCGGAGTACAACTACAGGGGGTATATTATAGACCTGAGTTTGCATTGAAATCTCAGCCTGTTTTGCAGATCATCTGGTTTCCAACTACAGACACCAGATTGCATTAGTATGTTTCTGTAATTTGTTCCATTGAAAACAGCAAAGAAACATCTCTCAGACCTCGTGCAAATAGGGAGCAAAAATACAATTTAGAAATTATCAACAGTTCCAATACGAAATGCACCGTGGATTAAATGAATAATTTTCAGAAGATACTGGTATGATGATTGGGATGAACTACAGGTAGCACCTTCTCTTTCTAATAAAATAGTAAATTAATTTCTTGAAATAAAAGTATTGCAGTGGATTTAGCTAAGTACAACCAAAGAGAGCAAACCTGTAAAATACTTAGTGCAAACAGAAATGGCACAGTAAATCACAATGAGCACCTGAATTGAGTGAAACTTTATGGCCTGTTCTGAAGGAAATCGAAAACAGTATAACTAGGGACACCACAAGATCCAGAGTTTGAATGTTGGATCTCATGCCATTTTAAAAATCCAGTGACTAAGGAAAATTCCTGTTTTTGCAAGACATCAATCACAGAGATTGAAATTCTGTGTCTCCTGAAATTTGGACATGTTAAAATATTTTTTTTAATGTGTTCTTAGTCTCTCTGTTTAGTATTTTTTAAAATTTTTTTTAGTGGAAATGAAACTGATTCATGCTTATGTCTGCTAAAACTTTTTCTGAGATGTTACTACAACAGTTTTTTTCAGTTTTTGATTGAAACAGTTTTTCAGGAAATAAATAACCATAGAGGTAAGTCAAAGATAATCAAGGAAAATTTCACTCCTTTCAGGTACACACTGTGGTGTACATTCTCATACATTGTCTCTTTTTTCACATTATTTACAATCATGTAACCTTACATGATCAGTAATTGCATTTGTGCAATATACCATGAATGAACAGTTGTACTTAATAACCAAAAATAGTATTTGTGATTGATGTTTGTGATTTGGATTAGACAGACTAGGAGATTGTATATAGTAAAAGATTGGTAAAAATTAAAGGGGTAACTTGAAAACACAAACAGTAAAGCAAATGCGTTTTTTATGAGATACATGTCAAAGTTAAGATATGTTTTATACTACAGATCAAATTTTTTAATAAGTTGTGCTCTTTAGAGATGTTAATTACAATTTCTTCCCACTTGTCTAGGTTTGACAAGCTTCAAAATACCCATTTATCATACAACAAAGCTCCTGCTCTGCTATTAACAGCATGGGAAATGTGCTTATAGGCACTTTGTCAGGCCCTGTAGTTAGAAGAGTCAGCAAAACCTACTCATTCATGTTTCTCATGAGCCTTTCCCCTCTCTTTCCCCCTCCTCTCTAACTGTCTCAAACAAAAAGCTGGCTCTGTGTTTGCAGTGTACTGTGAACAGTTTCATTGCTGGTGATTAAAAACAAAGCAAGTCAAACCTTTGTGGGAATTTATAGAGTGGCAATAAATCCAGTGCATGCCATCCACATGCTTTTCAAACCTCTTCATATAACCTCTGTTTTTTTGTTCTGGGATAAAGAGCATGGGCTCTGATAAGTGCAACTACTCGAAAGAAGGAAAATCCCTATGTCATGTACTGCCCCCCCACATCTGCCCCCCACCAATGCTAACTTTATAACAGGAGATTAGGGGGTGGGAGGGTAGCTCACCAAAGCAACCTGAACTCTATAAAAGCTGGAGACTATAGATGACACAAAGCTATCTTTGCTATTGTCAGACATACCGATAAGCTAAGGAAAGGCCTGATTAAAAGGAACCAAGGCAGAACGTAGTTACATAGAATGGTACAGAAGAATTGGGAATTTAATCCATTATAAATACAGAGCCATAGTACTTACACTATTGTACCTTTGAAGTAAAATAGAATTGCATGAAGTCTATATCACTGCAACTGACAGCAATGTTTGGCCCGAAGTCTGGCTTAATCAGAGCAGAAAGCAAAGGAATGATGTTTGCAGTCAGTGGTGTGCTAGTGAATATCTGGGAGAAAATGTAAAACTCCATTCATGCTGAAGCAGGATTCTCCTTCAGCATTGTAGAGAGAACTAAAATTGACTCTGTCTCACCAGTTGAGGGCTTCCCCATTTAGAGACAGTTATAATATGCACACTTGGAGAACGACTTGGACTTGGCAAAGAAGAGAGGGAGGGAGCGGGCCTGGTCTGTGCTACGCTCTAGCAGCCATCGGCTGACACTTCCTAAGGGACCTCCTGCCAGCTCACACAGGCCAGGGTGAGGGGACTGAGGGATCATATGTGCTCTGGAGACTAAAAAAGGAAAGAGAAACTCTGGCTTACTAGCTATTGATTATGTATAACACTTGGTAAAGCATTTAGCAAACTATCTTCTGAATATTTATCATATGTATTGTATGCTCAGTTCTGTAACAGAACTAGTGTTGTAACTATACGGAGCAGAGAGAGGGCTAACTAAAGGCGTCAGCCCTTCCAATTTGAGAATTTTTCTAGAAGGATCAAGTACTGAAGCTGAACGCTTTTCATCAGGGAACATAGCTGAAGTGAGAAGGCAAGCAGAAAATAGTCTTTGTTTCAGTCCTCCAAACCAGGCATCAAGGAACAGGAAATATGGACTTTGTGCCCTGGCTGACAGGCTCGATTGCCCAGCATGGCAAAGGGACTTGGTGACAGCCCATAGGATAGAACTGCATTTTTCCGGGAATTGTCCTTTCCCTTCCTCCCTGTCTCATTTATTGTGTGTCTTCTCTGTTCTGAAAGACATCAGGCAGAAGTCCTACTGATAGCAAAACTATGAAATTTTCTTCATGAAATTTTTTTAAGTCTTGAAGTGGTTTTGGTGGTTTGGGTTTTTTTTTTGTTTGTTTTTGTTTGGTTTTTTTTTTACTTTGGAGTAAAGGAAAAATTTTAAATCTTTCCAAACAGCCCTTCTGGCCTGTGCACATTCATTCATCAGTTCCACAACATGGCTTTCACTCTGTTCTCCTTTCCTTTTCAAGCCCCACTTGGACTCAGTGATTAATTGATAGCAGTAATAAGTTGCTCTCATCTCCGCAATAGCTGTGAGAAGGAGTTGAGACTGCTTGCCAATAGGCTTCAGCAGTGCTATTTTGGAAGGAGTGAAGTGCCAGAACTCTAATACTGAACAGCACAGATAGCCGATGGGCAGAACCATTCCAATACATGCTATTTTTGATCATTCCAGCAGAAAATTAACTCTGGCTTTCACAGTTGTGGGCTGCCACTGGAAATGTTGATGCTCAGAAATGAGGATCTGTGGTTCAGTTTTAAGGGAGACTGTGCTTTACTGTGCTTTACATGATACCAACATGTCAGGCTATCTCTTTTCCCTAGGGAAGCCCTTTTTGCTGGTGTCCCCACCACCATGCTCGTGTCAAGCCTCTCTGCTCTCCCAGCTCCTCAGTCAGGTGTTCCCCTCACACATTCTGTTTCCAGATTTTTGCTCAGTCAATCCATGCTTTTCTCTCTGAGCATTTTATCCAATCTAATTTCTTCCCACTCCAGCTCTCAGCTCCAATCTCCCCAGCCCCAGTGTCTCTTGTTGACTCCTACCATACTCTCCTGGCCCAGTCAAGCTTCCTTGACTGTTTGTCCAAAAAGAGCTCTTCATTTCTCTACCACACTGCCCCACTCAGTTTCCTTTACAGACACAGAACTGCCTTACAAACATCTCCTCACTCACAAGCCTTAATCCATACCCTTCCTTTTGGCCTTTCCTTTCCTGTTCTTCCTTTCAGTCTTTTCCAAAAGTCTTTATGCCTTCTCTTCCCCCTTCCTTTGAAACCAGTTCAGATGATCTCTAACTTTCCCATATGTTTTTTTTTCCCTTGTTTCTCCAGCACCACCTTCTCCTCCTACCTCATTTCCTCTACTTGGCTCCTCATCATTAGCCCCTACAACACTGCTGCTCCAGGAACTAGAGTTACCCATGACTAAGCCCCATTTCTGCAGCTCAAGCAAAGTACTGTTTAGAAAACTTCCTTGTGTGTATTCCCATTTTTATTGCCAGTGAGAGCAGTGTCTGGAAGCCACAGCTGGCGTAGAAACAGAGGGGTGGTGCTGGGGAGTTTAGGAGATTTGGACTGGCTTCAAACTTCCTTCAATGAAACATAGGGAGGCAATTAATGGGGAAGCCTGGCACAGTGCCCATCTGCAGAGTTTGCCTGTGCTATACAGCTGGCCTTACTCATTTGAACATTTTCTTTGGTTCAATTCACCACATGGCTTTACTTCACTAGGATTAGCTCTTCAGTTGTTGTAGACTTATGCAGCCTTATTGAAAGTAATGTGGAGATGCTGGCTTACAGCAAATAAGGATATGGTCCCTTGTTGGGGGGGGGGGCTTTGAATGGAACTAAAAATTGAAACAAAATTTCACTTGGTGTCATGTCAAAACCCCAAGTTAGACATAATTTCAGCCTAAAACCTCAAAGTGGTCTGGGTCAATATGAAAAGGCTCATGAAGTTTAGGGAATCTTTAAATGGGCTTGATTTCAGCTCTGTACATGCAATTATCTCATGTGGTTCCCAGTGTCAGGTTTTACTGCAACAATTTTGCATTAATTTAATTGATCTCCAGCTGGAAGAAAAAGCATAAAAATGTGCACAGTGTATTCAGACTTAAGTATTTGTTCAACCTTATTTCAAGACCTGCATTTTTAGCAAACAATCTGAAATTCTCAGTTTCATAGTCTTCTTAGATATTAAAAGATAGATCTTCAATGGGAAGTTAGGTTAGAGCCAAAAGAGGATTTAGAGATCCTGAAGTTAGGCAGTGTAGCAACTATGTTTTAAGCACTTTTCCATGGAATGCAATCCAGAATCAAGAGTTACAGTCCTCAGGGCATGGGAAGGGTTGTATAATTCAAAATGGTAGTCCCAAACCCCTGTACACTGAGAGGAGAAGGGTAGCCAACAGAAATTGCCAAAGATGGATTATGGCAGAAATATTTCTGCCCCCTTGAGTTTAAGAGCAGACTCAAGACTCCAGGCAGGCATGACTAATTAAAATATGGTTTAGAGTTACCTTAATTATCTAAGAATAATTAAGAACTCTTTCTAGGTCATGTTATGAACCGGATTCCCATGATGCTCAAGCACTGATGTCAAAAATAGTAGCTCGTTCTGTGCAACCTCCAGGCATTAGTATGTTTAGGAATTTGTGCCAGACCTCAGTGATTACATGTTCTGTGCCTATGCTTGATTGGCAACAAAAATATAATGCTTTTAAAGGAAGGTTATGGAAATGGATTATAAAGGTAGAATGAAATGCACATCTTTTGTATAACTATCTTGTTCATTAAAACACTTACCTGGGGAAGGGGGTCACTTAGGGTCACTTAGGCATATTTACTGCCTCAGCTAAAGGAGGAATATAAGCCTCAAAGAGCAGCTCAGATGTAAGACTGAAGTAGGGTGGGAAGTATTGCCATTGCTTCAGCTGAGGTTTGCCAGATGGAGGAAACAATGCAAGAAGTAGCCAGAGCAGGGCAGCCTGGCTCAGTAGCTTACTCATTAGAAATCCTAGTGGAAGGCGAAGAGTCCTGAGCTCCTGCAGGTGAATTCCTGCATCATGAAATTCAACATTGCATGTATGGAATAAAAGATCAGTAATACCGAGTAGCTCTTGGTGTGCAACTCCTCACACTACTTATGGCCAAAAAAGTATTAAAGAAAATCCTCAGGCAGCTAACAGAAAATGTGAGGCTGAGATTTGCATGTTATCATCATCTTAATGTGAAAGTGAAACTTGGCATGAGTACACAGCAGACAATAGGAATAACCCACTTTCACATATTATAAAAAAAAGGCAAAAGAAGAATCATAAAAGATTCGCAGATTCAGAAGCTAAGGTAAGCTTTACAGCCAGCAATCTATGATCTTCCCAACACAGAAGCAAAGGTCATGAAGAAAAGCTGGTTTAGCTATCATTTAGACAAATTACTTTCCCCATTTTCTTTACCCCCCTTGTAAATATGATCACACATTGATTGTAGTAGAATGGAGCAATGTTCAATGGCTTATCATTAATTCACTTCTTTTTCCAGTAAGAAGTTTCTTGTTCCTTCACTAAAGCACTTTTTCCCTCCCAATTTACAAAATAAAATCTCTTCGTCAGACTGTTTATTCAAAAAATGAAAAAAAAACCCTTCAGAGAAAATGCTTTAAAAAGTAATTATGTAATGATCGCAAAGAGCTTCAGAAGAACATACTATGAGCATGTTAATTTTTTTCTTATCTAACCTCTCCTTAATGTGGTTCAAGAGAAAAGCAAAATCAAACCAGTTTTAATATAAAGCATCCTATTTACAAAGAATGTCTCCATTTGTGTCTTCTTAGATTAAGGCAGAATCCTCAATTTTTGATGGGAGTCTCCTCTTAGCTGCCTGGAGTCAAATTATTACTGCATTTTTTGGTTGATTTTCTACATTTGTAAGCTGTTAGCTGAAGCAGTACTATTCAGAGCAGGTCACTCCTCAAACTGGATAATTTTATCCTAGAAATGACTGATATTATCAGCCCATTTCATAGCTTGGAATAAAAATACTTCCTCTGAGCTGAGTTTAAATATATGTTTCTCAGGTGATCACAGATGCATCAGTAATGCTCCCAGACCACCAAGCTTCCTGAAGAAAGCACTCAGTGCCAAAGTCTGCTTCCATTTATGTGAATGTTAAATTCTGCTATTATATGTGCCAGTGGCCAAAGAACCAGGTTGTAAAAGAGTAATTAAGAACATCATTTCCCCAGTGTGAATTACGTGTGTGCTCTTGAAGGCAGATTTTGGCTGTTTCACCGTTGGCTTTCAGAAGTTTGTTTTCCATGAATTTACACTCATTTTCTGTATATTAGGACTATTTGGGGCTACATTGAAAATTTTGAAAAGAATTTTACTACACATAGTCTGATACTGTTCATTCCTGTATTTTCACCAAAGTGAAAATCTTAAAACCTCATATATTCTCTCACTTTAGATATTGCTCTGATTAAAGGAGGAATGTGATGCTTCAGAACAATAAAATATTTCAATGAATTTTTAGCAGGTTTAATGTTCTTATATAGCAAGAAAAAGAGGAGTGATCTAAAGCTGTCAATGTTTGCATTTATAAACCACCTTTCCCTTAGTAATGACTTGCTTGTATTAGTAACAGTGTTTTGAGTGCTGGAACAACCTCCCCAGGGATGTGGTGGAGTCCCCATC
>VYZW01023438.1:0-13137 GCA_013401315.1 Balaeniceps rex
CCATCATTTTATAATCAGTTGCGACTGCAGCTCATGAGACTAGCAACATGAGCAGAATGACCTCCCTGCTGTTAACTGCATCCCTACTTGTCCAGCTTTTTGACACTCAGTGCTGCTGAGGCTGCGTTGCTGGCGATTCCAGAGCTACCCACCTCAAAGCTGGTTTAGTTAAATCTACAAAGTGCTCTGACTGATTTTTCTCCTTACCTTCACTGCTCCATTTCTGGCCTATCCAGAATTATCCCAAGAATAGTCTGCCAGCCGTAATGCTCTTTGCCTCCAGCTCATCCCACCCTACCCACAGTATTGGCTAATACTGCAGACCGCCTCCTCTATCTCCAACCTGCTTTTCCTGTTCAAAACCAGTCAGAAAATTGTACCACCTTCTAAATCCTTAGAAGAGCAATGTTAATCTCTATGCTGCTAGCCGAAATAGTCTAGTCATTACAAACCCTCTGAAAGCCACAATATCCAAAATTGAACTTGCCCTGTAGTTGGGGAAGGTCTTCAGGCCCAATTCAGTTGTGAGTTACTACACTACAACATCACCATGCTATTTCCTCAGAGCGGCTCTATTTAAAAAAGAAGAATTGGATGATCTCCTGGTGCCAGTGGACAGAATAGGAAAAAAAAACAAAAACCCCAAACACCAAAACAACCCCTCAATATCACCCTCACTGCATTCACAATTTCCCCTGTTAGCACACTGACTCTCTGTGATGCCATCATCAGTGTCTAGGCCCATGGCATTATAATTTACCTTCTTTTCCAAACCAGCTCCAAAACCGTCCCCGCAATCTGAAAATTCTGAATTTCAGAATCCTTTATTTTCTGGGGGCTTAATTCTTACAAAGTAAGATCAGGTTACTCTAATAAAAACTCTGACATGCCGTTATCTCTCAGTCACCAATATCTTTTAGCTGAGCAAAAAGATTAAATTTAGGAGACAAGCAGGAGTCACATTTCACTGAAAACATGGAAGCTGCCATCCTTACAAGCCTTTTCCTCCTCACAAGCAAGAGAAATGGTCTATTATTCACATGGGCACTAACAGGTATAATTCCAACTTTTTACTGCTTGTTTAGGATATGTCTACTTACGGCCTGCAGATCATCATCTAACCTGCGCTCCTGATGCCATCAGGAATACAATGTACTTGACTTCTGATAAGTCATTTTAGAAGGATTTAAGAAGTAACTACCACACATAAAACATACAGCGAGCTTACCTACTTATATTCATCAGGCATAGGTTACTTCGGTGTCAGTAAAAAGTAAGCAAAATTGATTGTATTTTTAAGTTTCTGCATTGCTTTCAAAAAAGGTAGTCCTGACCTTTTCAAGGACATTTTAAATTAATGCTATTACTACAATTAATATTCAATGTAGTTTGCATGGATTTTCACAGTAAAATTCATGGTTGCCCAAGGACTGCATTGCATCAAACAAAAGAAAGACACACCTAATCCAATGGGAATGAGACCCACATTTTCAGAGCATTTTTAAATAAGAATTAATTGGATTAAGTCGTAGCAACAAATGTTACACTCCAGATGAGACTCAAACTGTCCTTTCCTCAGCGAACCTCTCATGCCCTGATTAGAGATGAGGAAGCACCTATTCCTTGCCTGCCTTTCTGCTGTTCAGTTACAGCACACCTTTACTCTTCTCCCACAGCAGGTCTTTATGTATCTGCCATCCATGATGAAGGCAGTACACATCTGGACCTAGGAAGACAGATCCCTAACAGCAAAATAGTACAGAAAACATTGGGAAAAGATCTTATTCTTCCTGACAAGCCCACAAGTGCTAGCTTTCAATGCAGCAAAGAAAGCTAAATTCTACTGCTACTCCATTGCATACATCACAGAGACTTCTCCAACAAAGCTATCAACAGTTTTTCAGAGCTTCTGGAAGAAAATTCCTGTAAGTTTCCCCCTCCCCAAGATACCATCATACATTTCACTCTTCCTCTCCTCAGTTATTCTGATGTGGTTTCCTTCCACCTCTAGACCCTTCTTGTGGATAGTGGTAAGAAGAAATATAACAATGTTTCCTTCATTTTGCTTTTGCATAGTTTTTAATATCATCCTTTTAAAAGCACCCAGAGTAAAGATTTTGAAGCTTTTTGCACATAAATACATATTTTAAAAGCTGCATTTGCATGAATTTCCAGCATCCTAAGTTATTTTAAAAGGGAATATACACATACAAGTGACCCATGGCAGGAGCATTAGCTTTTCCCCCCCATCCCCAGCAAGCAGAAAATTCAGTGCTGATAACAGGTGATGATTAAAACCAAACGAACAACAACAAAACTTTCAAAAGTTACAATGCTGTAACAGCCGAGCCAGAAGGTAGGGACCAGTACAAGCGATTGATATAAAGCAGAACAACTGCGCATTCATCAGGTCTATTGTAAAAGCTGCTCCTCCAAAATAAGAGCAACGCAACATGTTGTTGTACACATTTTTACTTATTGCTCAACAAGGGAAGAATGTCCTTGAAGGTCTACAAGCAGTAAAAGGCCCTGTTGAACGTTCCCAGGCTTTTGACACAAGGTGAGTTGCATTTTCATAAGTCTAAATTTTTTATTCTATTGGTATTGGCTCAACCTTGCTAACTTTTCTCTAAACTCTCCCTTGTTTCTAACCATTCCTTTGTACTTTCTGCTACCTCAACATTCTTAGTGCAGGGTCAGAAGTGTGAGTAAAGTAAATACTCATTACACTTACAAGAAGAAGGAAAAGAAAAAAAGAAAAAGAAAAAAACCCCAGCATTTTAAAACTAGAATTTCTAATGTCAAAAATTAGGGGTTTATACGCTTTCACTTAAAAACATACCTTGCAAATAAGCTTATTGTATTTTTTTAATGAAACACAAGTTTCTTTTATAAACTTCTCGCTTTGAGAGCTAATGATGTTTTCCTTATAGTTCTATTGCTATGTTCACATTTTAAATGAGTTAAAAATACCTCACTTATTCTTGAACTGTGTGGGAAACATCACGACACTTAATACAGGGAATGCTTCAAAGCAACAAAAATCTACAAAGACAACTCACGTGTTTGAAGGTTAAGGGTTATGGGAGAGAGTGTTTGTTTGTTTAATTTTTTAAATAGCGAAACTATTGATATACAACTCCCCCCCCCAGTCATTCCTAATTTCACAGAATTTCTGGAACAGATGAGGCAGTCCCAAAATGTGGCAAATGCTAGAGCAACACAAGAAAATCTAATACTAAACATTTTTACAATACCTCTTTCTATACCACATACACACTATAGTCTGAAGTAATTAACATGCATGAGATCCCCTACAAAGAGAATTTCTGAAGACTGTCAGTTCATGGTGCTCAACACGACCAAAGGAAATGATCTGAGAGATGGGGGAAAGGCTGAAAATGAAAACAAGCCTACATCATCAATTTGGCTTTTTCTTTACAAGGGAAATTAACACATACAGGGTGATTCAGAACATCAGACATGGGCCTTAGCTCGAGGGGCAAAGTAAATGTTAAGTCTGGTTCTCCTCGCACTGAGCTCCAGCTCCCTCTGAGCCACATGCACAGCCTGCTCTGCAAAGGCAGCATCAGGAGGAGGGCAAGTAAATGGCATCCCTGTGTATCTGGCCACCGCGCCAGCATATCCAGCAGCTGTGGATCTGGAGTAGGCTGGAAACAGGATCTAGAACAAGAAGAACAGCAAATTTGCTCTCTGCCAACAGTAGTTTACAACTCCCAGCAACGAGGAGCTGAACAAGCACCTTGAGAAAGTCATCACCTCTCAAAGAGAAACCTTGTCAATATTGAGGCCATTACACCGTTCAAGGAAACCAAGAAACAACCACAGGGCCAAAAGCAAGTAAATCAATCAGCAAAGCATAAACAGCACACTCAGATCTACCAGTTGGGAGCAGAGAGCCATCACAATCAAATGCATGTCCAACTTAGGCTGCAATCGTGTTTTTTGCTGCCAAATTTAATCGGTTGTAAACCGATTATGCTATTTGTATAAGTTTTTTTTCTTTCTTAAAGCCAGAAGACTGAAGAGTCATTGTGCTTCATTTCTTGGTCCCATAGCTTCTTATGTTCTAAAAGAGTATGCTCACATTTGGGTCACACTTAAAGCACTCCTTTTCCACTGGATTTCTCTTAGATATTTCAATGATTTCTTTTTGTAGACCCATTTTTAAAAGTTTATTTTTCCAACTAAATAGAGTCAGATTCTATTGTAATTTTCACAATTTGAAATAAACTTGTACGTTTCAAAACAACCCTATCAAATATCAAAGAACACACCGCTCTACACAGAAAACATTTGAAACAGAAAAACAAGAACAAAATTTAAAAAAAAATAAATCAACTGTTTTATGGGAAACAGAATGACCTCCGATTTTAAGACTAATGGACATCAGATTATTTACTAACATTTGTATGCAGAAGCTTCTACTGCAGTTGCTAACAACGAAACTCACAGGCCCCTAAGCATTTGTATTTCAAATACACTACTTGCAAACCCTGATCGAAAGGGGACATCTACTGGTAGCAAAGATTAGTGTAGGCAGTAAACACCAACAGTTTAACAAAATTACAATACCAAACTAAAAATCCGCTGATGCTCCTGACAAATCTAAAACTCCTACTCCTGCCACTAAATAAAGATTACTTAAAAAACGCAAAAAAAAGTAAAAAATACCCACAGCAAAAGATATTCTCTCAAAGACACAGCTAACATTAAATAGACACAGTTATAACAGTACTTCAGTAAAGTTTACAGAAGGGAAGGCATTTTATTTAAACTCTACTTTCTATTATCAGCAAGTACACAGAAAGCAACATTAAATAGCTAGATTTTTTTTTTTAAATCATCAAGTATATAAAGTAAAAAGGAATGTAGTAATACACCAACATAAGAAACGGCAACTGGCAAGTCTAGATTAACATACCTTCATCTTTACTTTAATATTTATATTTCCAACTACATATCCAGTTCAGTAATATAGTGGCCCTCACCTCATTATATAAAAAGAAAAAAGGAAAAAAAACCCAAATCACGCCTCTGGTTTGTTTTGGATTTGCTTTTTAAAAATCCATATAACAAGTAGATCTAAAAGGCAAAGTTTTAAATTGACTACAGGCAGACCTTGGCACATTTCAGGAGAGTTTTCTGCTTTAGAATATTTCAGGCTATCTTTAGATGCAATTAGCTTTTAGAAGATCCTGTAAGTGGTAGACTCAAAATTCATTAGCACAGACTTTGTCAAATACAGATCTATATAAAACAGGATGGAGCTGGTTAAACTGCAAGCCTTGTGATTCATTTTAACTGACTGAAATGAAACAAATACTATTTCAAAAATGAAGGTGTTGAAAGGCTTTTTTTCTTTTTAAAAAACCAGGAATTGAGTTTCACTAATAAAAGTTCGTTGAAAATACCTTAGTTCACATAAACAAGCAAAACTTACAAGCCTGTCTAGTGTGAGTCTGCTCTACAAATGAAGAAATTCCAACACAAAACACCTGATCTAGAAGCACAACTGCAACTATTAAAATAGAGAACAGACATTTCAAACTCTTCACTCTCGCCTCATCTCAAACAAAAGTAGTAAGAACAAGCTATCTTCTCTCTAAACTGGGGAGGAACACCCCATGGGATGACCAACATATAAATAATTTCTAGGTAAAGCTATCAGAATCAAGAGAATGAGAGCAGAAATACATGAGTAAAGGTATCATCTCCAAACTAGCACTATCAGAAGCATGAAACTAAGAGATGAAATACAGACAACGCTAATTCTGTTCTCCAATTATATAATACGGCAATAGAAGTGCAGGTGAGGCATTTTGCTGATTGTGAGCACAAAATAAGCTTCTTTTTCAGAAACAAGTTTTGTGGCTGATGACAGAGTGTGATGACCCTTTCTTTAACAACAGCAACAGTATTTATTTTTCTTATTCCGTTAAACCATGTGTGTAAAGACAGCAATCCCTTTGATAAGGCTTCCACAACACAGCACGGCCTAAAAATTCAATCACAAGGAATAAATGCATACATCAAAGAGAAGAAAAAGTAGGCCTTACCCCGAGTTCCCAGCCTTCTCCAGTGACGTAAATCATCATTCAAAGAAACGTGATGCAAGTGTTTGTGTTCAATTTGCAAAGAACTCTTGGATTTGAAAGCCAGCTCATCAGCTATAAAGCCTCTACTGCCAAATTGCAGGTAAGCAGCTCCAAACTGGTTACTTCTGGTGCATGCTGCTTCCAGAAGTGCAGCTAAGGTATAAATTTAAGCACACCTTAACTTCCAGAAGTTACCTGCCATACTTGAGGTCTCCAACATTCCAAATATGCCTGCCTCAGCACAACCCCCCCTCCCATAGCTGAGCCACACAAACACTCAGGGGCAGCCCGCCCGCTGGGTCGTGTCCACCAGGCCGGGAAGGGAGGGCCTAATTACATGGGATTTGTTCCTTAGCCTGTCGCAAGAAAACTTCAAACACCAAGAGCAAACAGGTCTGGTTGTGCCAGTGGCTGGGGAATAAACTGTTTGCGATCAGATGTCAGGCCTTGGGCCGCGGTGGGGAGACCGGCTCTCCAGGGCCACAGCCACCTGCGGGGGCTCCCCGGGCTCCTCTGCCCGCCCCAGCCTTGGAGCCGACCCCCCAGGGAAAACACTCTGGCGTGGGCCCGCCTCACTTTTATCGCGGAAAACGCTAAAACACCAGGCGGCAGGCGAAGGCCTCCTTCACTTTTAATTTCACGCCGTCTGGGGCGCCTGGGCAGGCCGCGGCGGGGGCCGGGACCGCTCACTGCGGACGGCTGAGGGCAGCAACGGCCGCGCGGGCGGGCGCGGGCAGCGCGAGCCGCCGGCCCGCCCCCGCGAGGATGGGGTGGGGGGCACCCACGCTCTGCAGCCCAGCCAGGGGACCCCGTTCTCAGTACAAGCAAGAAAGTTCGGAGTAAGAGCCTCTGCAGGTCGGGCCTGTTGTCAGACACCCAGCTGGGGGTCCCTGGTCTAACCAAAATGCTATCGCGGCCCTTGCAGTCATTTTGCATGGATAACTTATGAAAAATGTATGCTACTCGCAAGTCCCACGTGTCAGGTTTTATACAAACACACAGCATGAAACGTCCAGGTCCAATTTCTGACTAGTTTCCACCGTCTCTTGCTAAACAGGCATTAAAACAGCAGTTGGTGATAGCTAAAATTCTTTATTAATAGATAGCTAGATACAGACTTTGCGCGTGGCAGTGTGCTACTAATTTCAGTTCATGTTAGCATGGGACTGCATGTAAAAGCTTTAAACTGCTATCATTGTTGACTAAACCATAAAGGTGTCAAAGAGCACAGGGAATGTGTACATCTAAAACATGGCTGATGTGTTACTTGAGGTGCTCCATTCCAGCCCTGGCTCAGCTTTCCCAACCTGCCAAGGAAGGTGCCTGCCAGTCATGTATAAACAACAACAGAAGGAGCTGTAAAAACCCCTTCATCCTTTAAAGTAGATTAAGCATCATTTTAGCTAAGAAAACCACAAGTTCCATGCAGGCCATTAAGAGAAAAGTAAGATGTTTCAACTGATTGCAAAGCCGTAACCAAGAGGTGACCAGCTGGACCGTGGCAGAATGTACAGTGTGGACAGGTAGCTACACAGCATCGGTACTGTATTGCTCAGGATAGAGACTCCCAAAAATTTCAAAAGGCAGAAGCATTCTCCTCAAAGGCACAATGAGAATGTTAATTACAATGGTGCAGTCCTCTCTAGTATTACTTTAAAAGTAAGATTTTTGGTAGACTTCACCAAGACAAGTCTTGGAAACAGACTAATTTAAACAGCCCTTCTTTAAAATAATGAAAAAGCTTTCTCTCCAGTCCCAGCTGATTGTGATAAAACTTCAGATGGGAGGTTTTAATGATGAAATGGCATCTGGCATGGGATACTTCGGACTAGAGAGAAACAAACATTATTTTAACACAATTTTTTCCCCTCTCCATTTTTACTACAGAAAGGTTGTCTGGCTCCATTGTGACGTAAGTGTAGCATTTTGCTTGGCACAGAAAAGGGAGTGACCCATTAGGCCAATTAAATCCAAACATTAACACAACTTCAAGTTCAATACTTTGTTTCCTCTGGCACCAGGAGAGAACTAAGCATCCTCTGGCACTAGAATGAGAGAACTAAGCATGTAAACAGTTACATCATATTGCCCAGAAAGTGTTCCACTACAAGAGAAATATATATCGTGCATATTTCTAGCTTAACAGCACATGCAAAAAGGAAAAAAAAGAAAAATCACTCTCACCACTCTTGCAAGGTACATATGCTTACCTAAATCTAGGAGAAAGAGAAAAATGAGTAAAAGGTTATTTATCAGAGAATGATGCCCCATGAAAATACATTAAAACAAAGCATAAGTTATTTTCAAAAGCCAATACGCATCGTAAGCATCTCTTTTATTTGTTGTGATATAAAGAAGCATACATCATTCAGTTCTTTGAAGTACAACTCAAATTGTACACTAACAAAAAAGATCAATTCAGACATCCATGAACATGTCACAACAGGATTCATTACATTTTGCTCTGCTGGTATTGCACTTGGAATGGTTTTGAAGTAAGGCACAGTAAAAACAAAGTCATTTAGTGCTTCTACAGCAGATGTCTTTTTTTAAACACATGCTACATGACGTAAAAGTACTTCTTCTAGCTTATGTATATACACACACAGGGAAAAAGAAAAAAGCATGCACTAGAGGATTTAGATTTCAACATATCTTGTTTCATAATATACAAATAAAGTAGTTTAAAGATGTAAACAAATTGCATGCACATAAACTAGAGCAAAATCTTTAATACAGTATCTGAAAGCTGTTATGCTTAAATAAAAAAATATAACTTATTAGTACTCAGGTTTATGTGCCATTTTTGTCCTGTAGAGATTAAAAGTTTGGGGCTGGGGGCAGGGAGTTATGGGTGGGCAGGGAGGATTTTCCTGTTTTTGCCATTGTTTTTATTTTTTTGCTTTACATGTTGGCAGCAGTACATTGGTAAGAAAGACAAATATGGCTTTTGCAAAACAATGTATAATGAAAACATGAGAAAACACAATTGCATTTGGGGTCCAGCATCCTGGTGTTTTCCAGTCAAGAACAAAATAAAACAAAAAAATCAATATGATCTACACTTTGAACTGGGAAAGCTGTGCATTCCAAAAGACCTTTCTAAAGTCATTTAAACTCTACAAAAAACAGACACTTTTGTCAAGTGTAAACTCTTAAAAACTAAACACAGGAGAATCTGAATGACTCAAGCTTCGCTTTCCACTTCAAATGCTACTGAACAGGTTTCTCCCATGGCTGCAATAGCTGAAGTGCTATTAGATTGTCTTCAGGATTAACTAGATGCCAGGAACGGGTTTGCTTATTTTTAAACAAGTACATTAGAAATCAAGTAAATTAACTGCCTAATTTTTGGTTTCACTTTATCTTTGGCATAGGATACGCCATCGTTCAAATTAAATACAGGACATGTACCACTCTACATTCCCACACATTATGCTGAAAAGGCACATTTGCTGCTGCCTGGGTGGCAAGGGAAGACTTCTTATTTTGCAAAAGGCACGGTGTTTAGTGCGACATTCTTTCCCCATCCCCCAAAGAGTGTTTAGTTAGACCAGGTACAGTTCTACATAGCGGCTTCCCAGGAGCTGTCCGTTTTTCTCAGCCACTGCTTTCTTAGCTAGATCCAGGCTTGGAAAAGTCACCAATGCCTCTCCACTGGGCTGGCCACTAAAGTTGTAAAGCACAAGGATGGAATCTGCATGGAGCTGCAATGGTACAAGAAGACAAAAGAAAAAAAACTATTAAGACCAGAAACCACACCTGGAAATGCAGTTTTTAATGCTGTGCATCTGGTTCACTCCACTCCTGTGTCTGTGGCGAAAAGATTCTGGATGTGACACTAGGAAGGAGGAGAAGGGACCAAAGATTAAAAGCTTGGCTTGGAGAACAGCAACAGCTGTTATTCTGCTGTTGTGCTGAACAGAAAGATGTAGACATAATTCCATGCAAAAATTTTGCTAGAGAAGTAATTCAGATTAAAGGCTGACAAGAAAAGAAAGACTTAGATGTTAATAAAGGGTAAATGGAGCAAGGAAGTCCAGGGATCCAGTGAATAATTCTTGTGCTGTGTGGACTACTGGCCAAGTGACAAAGGCTATAAGGCATGTGAATACTCGCACGCAAGGTTTAAAAAAAAAAAAACCAAACCAAACCAAACAAACAAAAAAACCAAAACCAAACAGAGCTGTATGGGAGTTCTGTGTTGGGAGGATGAGCTGAACTTAACACAGGTATAAAGTACAAGAAAGATTGTTCGGTAAAACAAAGTAAAATCTGGTGCAGTCCAACTGAATTAAAGAAACCTTTATTGTAATTTTAACAAGGCTAAGAAAAAAAGCAGGATAGCAAATGAGATTATTTAGTCATCATAGTTGATTTACTTTGGAGTGCATTTGCCCTCGTGAATTCTTAAAAGACAGTTTCAAAATGCTGAGTTTAAAGCAGACATCTCTCTCTGCCCTATGGTACCCCAGCCATTTCTCACAACATGCTGGAAGTCCTTCCAAGCTAAGTTCAGAAGCCCTATTTGTTGGATAGAAATGGATCTCAGTGATGTTTCAAAACCAAAGGTTGAAGGATGAAAAAAGCTCAGCATACAAGATCAGTTTGTTGGAGAAATCAGTGCCAGGCAAAGCATATGGTCTATGCTGGAAAACCAACCAGTTTTATGAGTATTAACCCAATTCAAATTAAGTTGATGTGATGTATGTCCTCATGATTTTATGAAAGGTTAAAATATTTAAGAGTTTCACTTTTTGTAGAACTTATGTGTATCTGGTATACTGCAAGACATATCAGACTTCTCAGTTATTACCATCAGCAGTTTCTGATCAGCTTTACCTTCAAACACACAAAAATAAAGCAAGTACATGCCAGAGCTTCACTCATCCAAACACTCAGCAGGCAGTAAAAGTATTCTTAAGATATGAGCAACAGTACACTTTAGAAACTAAAAGCATGTATAAGACAGTTAGTACAGATTTCGTATCATTTCTTCTCAGAGAGCTAAAGTTAGTCAAGAAATAGCATGCAGAAAGAAATTCAAAACACAAATAAAACATCATGTCTGAAACCCAGTTCAGGTTTGGAAGTAATCTTGGTTTATTTCTGAACAACACTGTGCTCAAAGAGAAAGTTGTACACAGTTTGGGTTGAGCTGCAAATCTGAGCTAAAAGATGGTCTGCTCTAAACCAGCTCTTTGCTGTTAATCCATAGGGGATCAAGTCACTCAGCACATCAGTCCTGAATGTAAGTTTAATATTGCAGTTCAGAGTCAGCTGAAAACACACATGGAGCACAGTTAGACCTCTGAGCACAGAGGACAGCTTTAAAAAGTAGTTTAAATAGCAGCCTTGGTGTAATACCAGGGTAAGGATCTGGAAATTCATGTTATAAGAGTTGCATAGAAAGTTAGCAGAGAAGCCTACACATTCTGCAAGCAACATAATTAAAAGGGTTAAACAACCCCCTTCAGTTTTATTTTAAGCCTTGCTAGTTTTAGGTTCTTATTTATATAGATTTATAGATAGAAATAGATTTTCTTTATGCACATATATATTTTAAAATATAGATTCAAATACGCACAAATCTTTTTTTCTGGATGCTTTGTTTTAAAGAGTGGTATCTGTATGATACTACTTTGGACTGCTTAGAATTCAGGATGAGCTACTCCATGAATCATTTTCTAGTCAAAGACTGTTTCCATCTCATACACAGTATGAACCCAATTGCTGATCTGGTTTTCAGTTAAGCTGGGTAAAACTAGAGTGTCAAACAGATTGTCCAAGGTCATATAAATATGAAATGCTCAGAATAATAATGGGTACACCACCAGACCATGCAGCCTCTAATCTATCTTCTCCTTAGCATGTCTAACAGTATCAAGAGAAACCAACTAATTTGAAAACAACTGAGTTGATGGTGATTATGTGAAGGTAGCTTCATCAACAAAGACACCTCTATCAAGGCACAATATTTGGTTGCCATTTTTTGTATTGAAAGTTTTGTGTGGTATTTTTTTAAGGAGGAAAAAAAACGTAGTAACTAATCAGTAGCATTTTGAATGGAATACAATAGTGTTGGGAAGTCACAAACTCCACATAAGTCACAAAAAAAAATTTCTTGAAGAATTATGTGTTACTGCCAAAAATGTGGGGAAGTTTACCATTAGTAAATTTAGTTAGTCACATTAGAAAGCCACAATACAAAGAAACCTCTTCTAAAAAAAAAAAGTAATAGTTCACGTTGCATTAGGGAGATCAAGAAACAGACAAAATAATCTCTAGACAGCTATGTGATATAGGAAAGAGAAAGCTAGAGGTTTGAGGGTTTTGCACATACATTTGTGTGTGCTTTGTAGCCATATCAAGAAAAAAAAATCATCTTCTACTGCTGTGCTAAAAATAAAATATTGGACTGAAAGCTTCACATAAGAAACAAACACTACTAAACCCTTCTGGAAGTTTAACACACCATCTGAGCAGAACCAGGCAATCACACTACCTCCGCCACTGCTATCCCATCAACTACAGACCACAATTGGCCTATTTCTTTAGGTTAGTTGATTTTTTTAACAGGACAAAAGCAGAAAGGTTAAAGCAAGGATCCCAACACAAGCTAAGAAGGGGGAAAAAGCCATAAGCAAACAACTCTGTATCACCAAGCCCTTTTTTGCCTTCCCATTCACCACNTGCCTTCCCATTCACCACTGGAGACCCAGTTTCTGCCAGTCGCATCTTACCTTCTTCAGAAGTTACAAAGAGTTACAAACAGACCCACTCTTTCGGTGCTTGTAACACACTCCTTGCTTGATCGCTCAGCTGAATAAGGCCATTGTAGTCATCAGGTGCATACTACAGTACAAGTGTGATATATGATAATCAGCAAGAGAGGAACAGTTCTGGTACAGCAAGCCACACAGACGATCATTTGCAACCATAATTAAGAGCATCAGCTATAATAACTGGCAGGAGACAGTGAATTTGACAGATACTATTTTTATGCAAGATAAAAAAA
>VYZW01023438.1:21641-38037 GCA_013401315.1 Balaeniceps rex
CTAAAGTATATCAACTGTACCTTAAGAGTACAGATACAGGCACGGGCAACCATCTGAATGCTCTGTGGAACAGATACCACCTGAATGTTTTGTGGAACAGATAGTGAAATATGTAATGCCTGTTCCCAAAAATACAGCTTGAAGATGGTGCCACTTAGTCTCTTGCTTCAAGCGTGGGAGGCAACAGGCAGAAACAGTAACCGCTAATTTACTAGACCCAGTCTCACAGATGCCTTCTCCGCACAGGCAACATTTCCAGGTGGAAGATAAATTTAGGATTAAAGCAAAACAAACAGCATACTCTATTCCGAGTGCATGGGGGCGAGCATATAACAACATCTATATTGCCAGATAACTTCAAATAGCAGTAAGTGGGAATTGTTCCTCTACCACATCCTCTTTCCCTTGCCTAGTCAGAAGGTGCTATGCCTAGAATTGGCACACAGACGATGGGGTATCCCTCTCAGACTACGAAGCATCAGATTTCAAAAGCAGCCCACAGGAAATAGAGAATACTTCTTTGTTCAAGCATGCATTTCAGAGAAAAAAACCTAATCCCTAAAAAGTCAGTCACAATGAAGACTGCTGCCCTGATACAAGAGAGAAATGTTGTTAATGCCCTTGGAATTTCACCATCCATCCACTTTCCTTCACTTCTTTATTACTGTTTTAAGCACAAGCCACCCTCCTCCCCGTCAAACAATGAGCCTTGAATTCTGGAGGATTAATATACTGCAAAAGCTCTTTTTAGCTGCAGATAAAAGCCACCTAAGCCCAATACAGGTTTAAAGAATAGTATTTATTTTAAGCTTCTCCTACATAAAAATGTGTACACAACAAAGTCCCTACATTTCCATCCTAGCCTTTTTCAGCAGTTTCAGGAGGCTTTAAATAAAGCTCACACAGTGACTGCAGCCCCTAAATCTTAGTCTTCTCCTAGTTTATTTTTTTACTAGTCCTGAATGAAACATACACCTAAATAGCAAGTCTCCTTTCTAAGAACTAATCGACATGGTATTTTTTTTTCAGGCAGACTCGAGTTCACTTTACATTCATGCCAACCTCCAAGAAACTGGGCAACTACTACTAAATGCATGCTGAATCCTAGCTAAGACGACAGCTGTGAACTAGCTTTTGGTCAGCTAAGACCATGGGCACAGTTAAATTGCATCTACTTGTACATAAACCTAACAGTTCTTGTCAGGATACCAACTCTGTCAATGTTAGCAATAAACTTGCATTCTCATAAGAAGCAAAAAAAGTTAGCTCATTATTTAGAGACTAGAATTATTTCTTATTGACTCATTTAGTGGCTAAAGAGTAAAATTCATAGAGGATTTAGCCAGTAAATAAAGAAAAATACTTTTTAGTGGAAAATTTTGTTCCAATATGCACAAACAACTTCACATAAATCCATCACCCAACTACTACACCTGTTCCTTCCTTATTTACTTGATTTCTCTCACTGCTTCTACAACTGTACAGAGCAATGGCCTAAAGTAACACTGAAAAGTTCGTTGCATGTAATTACTATTTTTGCACTTCTTCCTCAAATTTTTCCCCATAGGATCTGAAATATGAATTATTTTTCTTAATTCTAGAAGAGTCTCTTCACAATCACATATTTTTCAAATTATAAGGGAAGTTCCCTGTAAACATCCATAGATCCCTCACTTCAACATCATGCCCAAAGACCAGCATCTGCTGAGCAACTGGTGTTTTAGCACCTGTCAGAGCAACTACTGTCATCCCATTGTCCTATCTGAATTGTATGCTGGGGTTTTTTGTTGTTGTGGGTTTGGTTGGTTTGGGTTTTGCTGCTGCTGTTTTTTTTAAGTATCCTTCAGCTATGTATCCAGTATATGACTGGAGTCAAATCAATAGCCCTGTTGCATTACAGTACAACTAAAAAGCAGTTTAACATTAATTACTTACTGAATCAGAGTACTAATACTAGCTCTTTTGAAGATTACAGTGCACTACAATATTATACAGAAAGGTGATGGGGAAAATCACCATCTCCAGGATTTACTATTAAAATTCTTCACAGGTTTTCAGGATTGTTTAATGCAAGATACATTAAACACATGCATGCTGGAAGGAATTTTCAGCAATAAAAAAAAGAAAACATAACTACAGGAAGAAATCAAGCTGATGAAGCACTAAAAAAGAGGCTAGTTATGATAAAATTCATCGAAAATTAAAATGCCGATCTGCTGCAGATTTTTTACATTATTTCTTATTAGAAGCATGTACTGATGTTGAGACTAGCTTGTTGAAGCCCACGATGAGCAAAGTCTATCTCTTAAGAGTTAAGAGGCAGGTCTGGTATGAAAGGTGCTTTCACTTAAGTAGCAACATGTGCATACATGCAATATACAGAGCCCATGAAGACTGAAGGAAGAAAACAGTAGAGAATAAAGCAAGAACTAAAAGTTAAAACCTGTTCCTTTCAGACAAGGACATACAAAGACAAAAATCACCCTTCAATCTCAGCATCTCCGATCTGGTTCCCAGAATACCAACATTGAAGCCCGTTGAATACCAACATCAATTAGTTATACAGAGATTAAAACCATGCCCAAACCACTGACAATTATTAAGGGCTCACTTTATAAACGAACAGAAGCATCGTGCAATAAATCCTTGGGCAGCAGCAGAAAGTGAAAAAGTAATGTGAGGAGAGAGAAAAAGGGGAGGAAAAAAGAAAAAAAGATTAGTTATTGCTCCAGAGACATAATATTGTCCCAATAGAGTAAGTCACCACCTCTTTTTTCCCCTAAAGGAATGAAGGAGTATAAAACTAGCATTACCACATGCGGGATTCCAAGAACAATTCAAAATAATTCCTTGGCTCCTCTATAAGATATTGAACCCGATCTCATTTGGACAACATCTTCTAAAGAAATCAAAGAGGTGACCAATTTAATAACAGTAACTGATGATAACAGGAGGTCGCAGCAGAAGAATATATTTTTCACCTTGTGGCAAAATTTCTATTCATTTGAAACATTTAATTGTGCCATACAAACACTATGAACTGCTCTCCAAATGCAGAAACAAGGAAAAGGGCAAATTCAACACCAGACCCAAAGTCCAGATTCACTAAACTGAAGATTTAGGGGAAGACAGAGCTACTAGACATTGTCACTGACCTGTTCCATGCACAGACAGGTTCAGGTCACATTTTTCAGTGGTGCACTTACACTTCTAGCCGAATTTCAATTTAGAAAATAGGCTTCCCCACTTAAGGTTTTAATACACCCACCATCCATCCACCAAAAACCCCAGTCAGTTGAAAAAAACCAAAAGGTAAATTATCAATGGCTAAGCAACAGATGAATGATTACTACTGTTTGTCTGGAAATCATGAAAGCAACAAGTAACTGAACGTGGTTTGAACTCTGGAAATATATGTTGAAGAAAAAGCCCTAAAATACAATGACATTTAGCTTCTTTTTAATGTTTGTCAAAATTCATCACACTTTTTATAAGGTAAACTTCAAATTTTTCTACTGAAAAACCAAGTATGCAAAACTACTTTCAAACATAAATGTAACATTTGAAAAGAAGCCACAACAGGTAGAGCACTGTATCTTCCAAATACTCAAAGCTTGGAACATATACATTTAAGCATCTGTTCTCAGTCTACATTCATTTACATAGCAGACATCTGGCTCTACAAATTAAAGCCCACTGTCCTTTAAGAATCTTAAAGAAAAAAAAGAAAAAAGTAAAAACCCCAAACACACCATGCCTGAATGTTTCGTATTAACTGCTGCTATGCATTAAAGAGAATCCATCTGCATCTTACACTTTAGCAATATCACTGTTATCCAACTTACAGAATTTTGAAGGACAAACATGCAAAAAATGTCTTCTTTTCACACATATCACTTGAACAGTGGTTTGAGACCCACCAAGAGGATTTTAAGTCAGGACTTCTGAGTAGTACCAAAAGGGCAGATTTGGTATTTGTGTAAGTGCTGTTATCCACAGAAGCTAAATACTCACCAGAATATACCATATTTAATTATCTTTCCTTTTAGCAAACATGTGATGACAAAACATGGATATAGATACAATATCCTCTGTGATGAAAGGCAGAAGACATGGAAAGACCCATTCCATGAATTCAAATAAATGCTGCTGGAAAAAAACATTTGTACATGGTGCTTTTCTTTTTTTAGTGTTCCTCAAGAAGATAAGTTTTTATGTGTTTGCTCGCTGATAGAGTATTGAATTAGTGCATACTGACTGAAGTTACCTATAGCACACAGAATATTTGCTATCAGTACAAAATGGTTTGGAGAATAGAGTTTTCCTTTAGGTTGCAATGTAATGCAGTTTTAATGGAAAATGTTCCTGCCTGTAACCAAAATAATTAGTCCTTGAAAGAGTGTCTGACAGAGGCATCTGCCTCTCTCCTTTTGCAAGTCACCACACCTAGGTCACAGCCTTTTGTACAAGAAATCTGCAAGTCTCAACAGACTTTAAGTCTTGAAGGTCAAAGACTGACCCTACCTAGGGCTCCCACCAAAAAGTAGCCAGGACTGAAAGCTTTTGGCAGCCCTCACCTTCCTCTGGTAGCCCCTTCTCAGGCCCACTCACACCAGGGCTCTGCACTTTCTCCCCCTCCAAACTCAAACCCTAACCCTAGACACTAAATCACTGCTTTCAAATTAGGATATGTTTATTATATAAGAAATAAGGCAAATTGTATATTACACTTGGGTCTGCCAGTTAAATATACAACACTGAGCTGGCACACTTGTTCAGCAATTTCCAAAAGCACTCACTTGCTCAGTTTGATCCCCACTGATCATTACTCAGAGGTCCAAATACAATATCAAGGACAGGGACTGCATACTAACCTGGTACCCCTGGAAGAAACTGAGTATCTCCTTCATTCCTGTGTTATATGGCAAGCCCTGCATACGGACTAATGCTCCAGGCTGGGGCAGAATCGGAGTGTGGGTGGCAGTGGCAGCAGCGGCTACAGCTCCTGGAGGAGCTGCAATATACCCCACTGTGGTAGGAGATACTGGAGGACTGAAAGAGAAAGAGGGGCAAAATTGTTATGAAAACCACTAACTGCTTTTAGTACTTGGAATAGGCAAAGATGAAACTGGAAATTTAAATCTGAGAATAAGCCCAAAAACCACAGAAAAACAAGCAGCCCTAATGTGTGCTGCTTTGTGGACTTTCTTAATTTCTCTTTAGCATCTGATAATTTCTTTTTAGAGAAGGAAGGGAAAGGAAAATAGCTAACATTTGTAGTTGAACACAAAGAGTGGCACTTGTTATTTCACAGGGAAGGAGAAAAATAGTAGCTGCAGATAACTTGTTCTAAGACTGTTAATAAACCATAAAGAAAAAAAAACCGGGGGGGAGGAGAATCATAGTGTGAAAAGCAAGCAAGGGCCCCAATCTGGTACTTCTGAGCCACAAAACAGTAAAGTAGCATCTCTGGTCAGGGCCCATCTAGCAATTTACCAGATATTCAGGCTAGTAAGTGTCACAGGCCTAGGAACTATCATGAACAAGCTATTTCCCCATGGACCCAAGTACCAGACTTCAGTGAGCCATGTTGATACCATCATCTGTGGGAAGGGAAAAGGTGGAGATCTTTTGCTTTGCTTACACATGTAAAGTGTTCCTTTGTCTCACTGATGTAAGAAATCAAACCTAGGACACACCTATGATGAGTCTTTCAGTATGGAAACAGCATCATAAGTACAAGAACAAACTAAGGGATGAGGGTAGAGGCATGTATTGACACAGCTTCTCATTTCACCAAGAAATAGAACTGCCTCGATGACATTGCCCCAGTGCCAAAACCACTGTTAAATATTAAACCAGCATTATCATGAGATTCAAACAGAACCTACAGAAAAGCCGAACTTCATTGCAAGGCCACAGAGGATCAGTTAAAATGGCTACTGCCTCTGCTGATGAACGTCAAGTTTCCAGGATTATCTACACCAGAAGTACAAATTTAAGAGCTGTTCAGAGGTGACCACACAGTTGCCTGCTCCACAGAGATGAAATGTCAAGAGAAGCAGCTAGGTCTAAGGGTTACCTGGGATAGTAAGCTGTGTAATTCATATAAAGCTGAGCAGCCTGAGCTGGGTAGTAGGTAACAGTTGGAGGAGCAGCTGCGGAGGCCTGCGGAGTCCTGGTGGTTGGTAAGAGGGCTTGTGGCTGGTAAAGCGCTGCCTCTGCTGGGATCACAGCTGCTGTTTGGAAAGCAGCATAAGCTGGTGGAGAAAGACCTAAAAACAAACCAGGACACAGCACCAAAAACCAATCAGAATGGAGATCTCTGCTATAGGAAAGGAATTATTCATCCTAATGTGATTAATATCATCTGGGCATGATTAATGAACACTTGTGCAAAGACTGCCCTCTAGCCTCTCCCCTGGAGACCCCTGCTACATCATCATGAATGATAACGGGGGCATTCGAAATGAGGAATTCCTAAGAGTTCACGGCTCCTAGAGCTGAGCAGCCTTGTCCATATGCAAATGGAAAGTAGGGAACTTCAGAGTTATTCAAAGAAAGCGTAAAGCCATGTGCATAGAAAAAGCAGGCGTGCACACCAACACACCCTCTGTTCTTTCTAACAGAAGTTGTACTCTGTGGGTCAAAAGTACCATAATATTAGCTACACATGGGCATCCACAACTGCTGACCATGAGTCTTCATATGTAAGCCTCCTGCAACTTCAGAAAGTATTTTTAGGATATAGCAAATGGAAAAAAGAAAACCTCACTAGAACACTAGTCTGATGCATTTTGATGAACAAATATCTGATTTGTATAGGAACATAAAGCTTGGCTTGGTGTGCAGTCAAACTGTTTGTAAATACTGTATTTGGCAGCTCTTTACTATTTTGCAAATACACGTTGGTATCTGCTTAGCGATTTGGTACTGAGACTGATTAGAATGGTACAGTAAAGTTCCATTATAGTTCCACAATAAGGTTCACTTTAATCTTAAATAAAATAAAAATATAAAAATCCATCCAACTTCACCACTTTATGGTCTGTTGGCATACCATCCCAGTGGGTGTTTTCCTCCAAAAATAAGCCCAAAGAGTACCTTCTCAATGCTCTAAGGCAAGATAGCAAGAGCACTCATCGGCAGCTAGAATATAGCATTTCTCCCCCTTTTAAAAATCCCTGTAATTCCAAGTAGGTATCACTACAGGCAAGTCTACCGCAGAGCTCAGAAGAACAGTACACCCGTAAAAAAGCAAAGTGTGCAACAATTTCACTGGCAAGGCCTTGCTGCCCTCTACTCACCACCGAAAATACAATAAAAATGCCTCTGATCAGTCCCATTATTGCCCAAAGGGAACAATTCCAATCTCGGCATGTATACAGATGGATGATTATTGATCATGGCAAAACCCAAGTCAAAAGGTGAAAGGCCACAAAGCTTCAGCACCTACCACATATCAGCCTTTAGCAGCAGAGAGCAGAAGAATTGCAGACTTACATGGTAACTTACATGGCGGTGGGGATAAGCCACTACGATTTAAAGTGCCACCCATTAAAACAAAGTTCATCTCCTCTCCTGAACACTGGAATACTTCCACATAACGGTCCTTCATCATTTTTTTGTGACATTTTTGAGCCACCATAAAGGCTTTGTCAGCAGATTTCATTTGGATAAAAGCATCACCTGATGGTCGTCCCTGGGGGAGGGGGGAAATAGTCGTAAGTCAATCTGTTATTAAAACACCCAGAGCAAAAGAAATGCAGAAAGTACTAAGATCAAATGTCTTCTGAAAGTCTGTATTGTTCTTCCTCATCTGGCACCAATGACTAATAACTCAACAATTATTTTGGGGAGCAGAAGGTAAGACTCATGTAACCAGTGACCATTTCACACACTACTTCCATTTTTCGCAGAAAGAAATAGAGAATAATTTGGCACGGAAACAAAGTTTGGAGGCCTCTAATCCAAACGCTGTTCAAAGCGGGGCTAACTTTCAAGTTACATCAGGCCATTCACGCCCTTCTCCACTTGAATTCTGATCGTCTCCAGGAGTGGAGATTCCACAGCATCTCTGGGATCGTCTTTCGGGTGCTTAACTAATTTCTCATAGTGATTTCCGCCCCCCCCCGCCCCTTTTCACCCCGTTGGAATTTTCCTTGATGCGGTTTATTAACATTGTCTCTTATTCTTTTGCTGTGAGGCTCTAGGAAGAGTCTGGCTTTGCCTTCCCTGTAACTACTTTTTAGGTAATAGTACAACAGTAAAAAGCTCCAGGCATGCTTTAGTAAAGTCCATAGCTACATTAGAAATTGATTTCCAGGTCTGATTTTCTGCAACCTGACAGACATTGCTGTATGTATAAAATATTAAAAACTTTCTTAACAAAAAAGCAGAACAAATATAGGAGATCTCTCTCATTTGTTTTCTTTAATACTTCAATATTTCTATGGCTAACAGAGTTTATTTTTAAGACAAGACAAGGAACAAATTTCCCTGTGATTATGTCATTAAAATATATCCAAAACACAATTTTTAATTTTCAACTTCCTTTAAAGCCTGAGAAGTCTCTAATCAAGTTAGAAAAACCTAATTTTTCCACGAATACCACTCAAACAACACAGCTACCATTGAGCAGAAACCCTGAAGCTGACAGAACAGCTATGCCATCTAACATGAGACATTTCTGTCTTGTGTATTTCCAGCACTTGACTGAAACACAAGGGACTGTGTAAGGCAGCCTCCAGGATAAAGCTATCATTAAAAGAACAAGCTTCCTCCTCCCCAGTCTTATGCATACAAGTATAGAAAGAAAAGCAAGTGTGTATGTAAAAGGGGAGGTGAAGTGAGGAGAAGGAAGGAAGGAAAAGACAGGCAAACAGAACAAAGTATTTTCTCAAGGTTACAGAAGACCTAAAACACAGCCAAGAGCAGGTAAGCTACCCTGAGTTCTAACCTTGTTCAATAACTGGAAAGTTAGCCCTCCCATGCAAAATGCTGTTACCTGTTGATTAAGGACCATGTGAACTCCATGAGGCTTGATATCAGCTGTGGCGTCTCCCATAAATTCCAGGATATCATCAATGCCAGCAGTGTAAGGAAGGCCTCTGAGCCGGACACAGTCACGTATGCTACCCGTGGCAATGGTATATGGTGGGGGTATGACAGGAATGATGGGAGTTGGGAGAGTGGGGATAAGAGGTGTTGACATATATCGATTAAGTACCTGTTGGCAAGAAAAGCACATTGATAGAGATTTACACATCATCTGGTTGAGCACAAATCAATTCTCACAATACTGTTTCACACATTTAAATAAGTCCACTTCCAACATCAGAGAAAAAAAAAAGAGAAAAACCTTCTTAAACCAAATTATTGCAGATAGTTTCCTGTTGGGCATTTGAAAGTTTCAAACTCAGAAGGGGAGAGGGGAAGTCTTACAAATTTAATTTGCTAGGCCCTAATAACAGACCTTTCTAATCTCATTATAAAAAAGTTAAAAACAGATTACAGTTCATTTTAGAATATCCCAAAAAGAAATGTTTGAAAGCCACATTTGTGCTAATAAACCAGTATTGTCACATACAGTTCTTACTTAGATTAGGGTAAATTAAAGGCAGTCATTTTAAAAGAACTGAGACCTGAAATAACTAACAAGTAAAAAAACTAGCTCTAATTCCTTCATAAAACCTGATTGATTAAGAAAGCGTGCTTGTTTTTTAACCTGAGTGCACATCTCTAAGTACAGGGTTTCTGGACAAAAAAAAGAAAAAGAAAAAAAGGATAAGAACCATAGGAGACCTTGATCTCAATGTTTTGTTTTCTCTTGACTCATTCTCAAATGACAAAGGGATAACTTGCTGTTGGGGGCTGCTGCTGCAAAACATATTTAGCAATGATTATCAGAAATAAACACACACTCCACTCAAAGAGGTACCAAAAAAGAGGTTACAAAGCTTTAGTTTTGTCTAATGATTCAGCCTAGGGAGTTTCTCTCAACAGAAGCCTTTTTCCAAGAAACTACTTGTAGCACCTTTCAGGTCAGAAATCTCCCTCTGTTGCGCATAGAATATTGCAATTACTTTGTCTTAACATTAAGTGGATGAGAGCTGGCTTTACCTCTTGTAATTACTCAAACAAGGAGCCTGTAATCCCCTACAAAAAAAAAAAAAATCTCTTGCTCAAGCAGCAAAAAAATTAAGGTGTCACCCTAGACAGCTGTCATAGAGGAAGAAGTAATAACATATTGATAGAATATAAGTTATACAAGTTTTATCCAGATCTCCCTAACAAAAAATGATAGCAAAGACTTGGTCACTGTGACAGAGTGGTTTTGTTCCTTAGAGGATTTAGCTTCATTCTCTCTGAGGAGCAGAACTGAAAAGGAAGCGGAGCGGGGGGAATCTCACCATGCTATTTCACTTAGCCTTCACAATACACATATCAGATTCTTGGCTGTTCTAATCTCCATGTCACAGTACTAAGGTTAAACGGCAGGTCTACAAGTGTGGATATTTTTTCCCTTGCCCCATCACTTCTATGGGAAAGACTTCTCATGTCACATAGGTTGAAACTGTAATTTTATCAAGTTTTTATAGCCAGGTGTTATGCAAAGACCAGATCAAGTCTTATAATGGTTCCTTTTGGCATTATCAGTCTAGAAATATTTTGTGTCAGGAAGAAAAATGCAATATGTGGTGTTTTTCACAGGGTTGAGTTGCTGGTGCCAAAATAAAATAGTTTTACCAGTTTAAGAAGGTGATAATAGGAACTGGTGAAGGATAGGGGGGAAAGTGAAATATATTATCTTAGGAAAACAAATATTTCACTTTGTTTCACCAAAAATCAGATACATCCTCGTAATTCTCAGTTTCTAACAAAGCAGTTGTAAGAAAAGCTGGTTTAATGCGTCCAGATTTGGATTTAATGTTAGAAATTCTGTACATGGAGACCAGAATTTACAGAATCACAGAATCATTTGGTTGGAAAAGACATTTAAGATCATCAAGTCCAACTGTACCTGTCCACTACTAAACCATGTCCCTAAGCACCTCGTCTACCCGTCTTTTAAATACCTCCAGGGATGGGGACTCGACCACTTCCCTGGGCAGCCTGTTCCAATACTTGACAACCCTCTCCATGAAGAAGTTTTTCCTAATATCTAATCTAAACCTCCCCGGCGCAACTTGAGGCCATTGCCTCTCATCCTATGACTTGCTACTTGGGAGAAGAGACCAACACCCACCTGGCTACAACCTCCTTTCAGGTAGTTGTAGAGGGCGATAAGGTCTCCCCTCAGCCTCCTCTTCTCCAGGCTAAACAACCCCAGGTCCCTCAGCTGCTCCTCATAAGACTTGTTCTCCAGACCTTTCACCAGCTTTGTTGCCCTTCTCTGGACACGCTTCAGCACCTCAATGTCCTTCTTGTAGTGAGGGGCCCAAAACTGAACACAGCACTCGAGGTGCGGCCTCACCAGTGCCGAGTACAGGGGAAGGATGACTTCCCTGGTCCTGCTGGTCACACTATTTCTGATACAAGCCAGGATGCCGTTGGCCTTCTTGGCCACCTGGGCACACTGCTGGCTCATATTCAGTCGGCTGTCGACCAACACCCCCAGATCCCTCTCTGCCAAGCAGCTTTCCAGCCACTCATCCCCAAGCCTGTAGCATTGCATGGGGTTGTTGTGGCCCAAGTGCAGGACCCGGCACTTGGCCTTGTTGAATCTCATACAATTGGTCACAGCCCATTGGTCCAGCCTGTCCAGGTCCCTCTGTAGAGCCTTCCTACCCTCAAGCAGATCAACACTTCCTCCCAGCTTAGTGTCATCTACAAAGTTGCTGAGGGTATACTCGATCCCCTCGTCCAGATCATTGATAAAGATGTTAAACAGAACCAGCCCCAACACTGAGCCCTGGGGAACACCACTCGTGACCGGCCTCCAACTGGATTTAACTCCATTCACCACCACCCTTTGGGCCTGGCCACCCAGCCAGTTTTTAACCCAGCACAGAGTATGCCTGTCCAGGCCATGGGCAGCCAGTTTCTCCAGGAGAATGCTGTGGGAGATGGTGTCAAAGGCTTTACTGAAGTCCAGGTAGACAACATCCATAGCCTTTCCCTCATCCATTTAAAAGACAATACTGCAGATTTTCAAGAAGCATTACTATAATGTTATGAACCTAGTATATTTTTAAAATTACTTTTGTGATTTCAGTCAGCCTTTAAGTAGGGGAAAATTATCCAAAGATTTTGACTTTACAATCTGAGGGATGTTAAAAAAAAAAAAAGAGTGGCAGTAAAAAAAACCAAAAAACCAAAACCCCAATGCTGTGCAATTTTCCATGTCAATCAGGAATCACATATTGCCCTTTCTAGAACTTGACATCTTTAAGATAATAGACTTTCATGGTTGTCTACAACATATTTGTGCGTAAGTGTTAGAAGAAATTTTTTAACTGTTAAGTTTCAAGTCTCACAGCCAATAGTTACAACCTGTTGGACTTCTGCTGCTGTGCTCCTGAAGAGTTCAATGTAACGTTTTCCAAGAATTTCTTTGTGCTTTTTAAGTGCATTCTGTGCATATTCTTCACAGGAAAATAACACAAATGCATCTCCTGTGGGCCTGCCATCTGGGTACTTGACAAAGAGAAGTCCCTCTTTCCCTCCTGTGACTGGGCACTCTGGCCCCAGGAACCCCAGGACATCCTCCTGAGTAGCAGTGAATGGAAGGCCTCTCATTCGGATGATAACTTGATTCTCCTTAGATAAGAACTGGGCCACTTCATTGGAGGTGCCTGGCAGAAAGATAACATATGGTCAGCCAACGACGTATGGTCATGCTGGTCCGTCAATTCCATAGGACACAGGAGTGGCAAAGCATGAAGGAGCAATATAGGAGGTAAGCAGATAGCAACAAACCCACAGAAGACCCGAGACACTGCTAACTCCCAGTGATCTATTTTGAAGTGAAACTCCCTTACCCTGAAAGTGTTTTATATTTTAATGAAATTGGAACAAAGACGAGATTAGTGTGAACTTATACAAGGTACACAGATGCTTCCACTGCAAAGGCTCATCTTCCTCCCAAACAGCAAGACCTGTCTGTGAACATCACAGCCCAAATGCTCAACAGCTCAAATTCAACCATGTGAAACCAGAACTCGATAGGGTCAAGTATTCTTCAAAGGCAAAACAGGAAAAGCTACTTCATTATCCATTTGTGTCCTCAGCCAAGGGGAGGTGGGGGGGGAGGGAAATCAGAACTAGAGCAACACTCCTATGAACTTCAGTAATTGCACTGAACTCCAGTATCACTTACCTCCTGCAATTTTTAGGAATTCTTCCCCAGTTGCTTTGTAAACCTTAAAGAGAAAAAGAAAAAAAAAAAAGCCACACATGAAAATTACAATATTCAATTCTAAAACACATGCACTCTCCCACATGTGAGAGAATTGTATTTTGGTAGTTTGAGCAAAACAGAAGCACAGTTTATTCTCATTTAAAACTGTAGTCTAAAATATTCAGGTTGCTCTCCAAAGATTTGTTTCAAGTCACTACTGTTTACCTCAATGTATCTGCTACCCATGTGATGCTTGTGTCTTTCCAGTGCGAGATCTCTCTGTTCAGAATTGACAAATCGAACTAATGCCTCCCCATTTCTTCTTCCTTGAGCATTCAGACAAAGAGCCACACCACCTCTGGAAGGTAAAACCAACCAAAAATAAACTTAGTTTGAATCTTTAATACATTTAATAAACAATTGTGTAAGAACAGTAGAGAAATCAGACTTTAACATGGAGTTTACAGACTGAAAAAGAAATTGTTACTACCCACAATTTAATTTAATTTTTAATGTAACACAATTATACTGCAGAATCTGCTTCAGTGAGATCTTGGATCTCATGCTGTTCACCACTTTCTCAACTTCAATTCAGGTGCAAATTTGCAAGCCCTTCCTATCATCTCAGAGATGCAGATTTGAATTTCCTCATACCTCTAAACAAAAACCAAAAACAAACAAACAAAAATTTCTCAGTGTTGAGAATCTGGAATATATATTAAGTTACAGGTATGCTAAATTAAACTCACTCTGTATATAAATGCACACATATATACACACATCAGTCATATGAAAATTTCTTCCAAACAGCACTTGGAGATTTCTGAATCTGTCCTGTTTAGGAGGTATAGCAGAATACTGAAGAGTTGGCACAAAATTAAAGCTTCTGTTATATCTTGGACTTTGCCTCGATTAATGCAGTAGGAGTTTCTTCCTTTAGGTACTAGCAATAAATGAACGTATGTTGGTTTTCAATTGATAAGTCTCTTCTTCACACAGTTCAAAACTCTTTCTTGCACACCTGCAGCTGGTAAACCTGTTCAGTTATCGTGACCATGGGGTGGGAAGGGGCCTGGGCATGGAAAGACAGTAGAAGCGAGGACTCTAGTGGGGGATGTGGGAGACATGTGTTAAACAAATATTAAAAGAACTTGCTGTTAAAGACAAAATTATAAAGCAAGAGAAATTCTTATTGTCTTACTTGGCAATGTTGAGTCCTTTGAAAAATCGAGCAATATCTTGGTCTGAAGACTGCCATGGCAAACCTCTGGCACGTATTACTGTCTCACTGTCCACTGTTTCAGATTTACTACTGCACAGAAAGAAAAAAAAACCCAAACAACCCAAAAGAAGCCAAAGTAAGCTTTAATCTAGGTTTTCCATTATCCTACCAAATTTCAGTTTGCAACTAGTTTAACTTGTAAATCAGGAGTATATTTGCTGTTGAGACGCTTCTAATTCTGTTACTCATTTCAACAAAGAAAGGAAAGATAACTGGGATAATCCTTTTGTATACACAATGCCTAAGATACACCATGTTGTCACCACATTGCAGTTCCTTAAAAAAAAACAGGAAGACTGTCTCAAAGTGAAGTAGTAAGGAACTCGATTAATTTTACTTGAAGGATCTAACAATCCAGCATAGATGGTTACAAGGCAGTCCTAAGTACAAATACATATTACTTATGCTTAAGATGTTTCGTTCTCCAGTTACTGCAATGTATTTGAAAACAAAGAACCATTCTGTTTCTTCTCTCCCTAAACCCAGTATGCAATACAGCATATTAGACCACTCTTCAGAAGCACCACGTAGTTCAGATGCATATAGGGTACGCTAGCCATTACCCCTGTTGACTTAGGGAAAGTTCACAAATATTTCTTCACCACTGGGTAAGATAAGTCAGCCTTGCTGCCATGCAAAACAGAAGCTAGAGAACAAAGAGCGTTTAACTTGCTGTAAAAGTACAGCACTCAACATACCATCTATAGTCTGCCTACACTACACTACTGACAACATTGTTTCTGTTCTCAGGAATCAATCTACTTTCACAGTGATCATGGGGAAATATTCACAAGCTTTCCTTGCTGTAGACAAGACTCATCTTTAGTTGTGAACAACCATGACAAGGGCACTTACCAAGGACCTGTTTCATACTTGTATTTCACAGTTTCAGGCTCAGTAAATATGTGATCTGCAACAAAACAGGGAGTTTAAATATAACCAGGGTCAGAGATTACTTAAGAATGACAGTACCACTGCCAATTCTTACAGAAAAAGCAAGATTTCGGCATTCTGAATAATTAGGTCACTTACTACAACTTTCAGAGAGCATGCTGAAAATGATAGCCACCATGGTTTTCACTTGCCACACGCCAAAGTCCTCCTCTGTTTCATCTGTCCCTAAGCCTAGATCTAAAACAGGTGATTATAGAAAATAACAGACTTGCACAATCATTTGTAAACAAGTCATAAGGCTTTCCTGATATTAACACAGAACTGGTAATCAAATTTACTGGTCTTAGCAGGGACACATGACCATTAAACATTTGTTACTCTGCTCATAAACTGGTTAATATTCACTTTAACGGTCAACAGTCTGAAAACTATTGATAGCTTACATCATTTCAGTGTTACAGTTTTAAAAAAAAAAAAAGCAGAAAAAGTTCCTATCACTTCAAACATAAGTGAACTTTAACCACATCCAGCTGGGCCACAAAAATCCTCCTAAATTGTAGATGTAGGGTGTTGGTTTTTTTTGTTGTTGGGTTTTTGTTTGGGGTTTTTTGTTGTTTTTTTGGTTTTGTTTTGTTTTTTTAAATTAGTTTTTGTTTTAAACTCCGTTCAGTCAGGATCACACAAGAGAACTATTGCTATCTGCAAACACTAGAAGCTTGCAGGCCAACTGGTGCTGAAAAGGCCCCCTTGTCAGGACTAAGCCTTTCCTTTAAGATCAAGTATCGACGCAAGTGATGTTTTTCTGTAGCAGATTTACTAAACAGGGTTTAGAATTCATTGTTAGACTCAAATTGAAAAAAAAAAAAAAGAAAAAAAAA
>VYZW01023444.1:1965-33336 GCA_013401315.1 Balaeniceps rex
TTTTGCTAGCCCAGATTCAACCAAGAAGGGGATGCTATTGCAGATCAGAGTATTTTATACTAACAAACCTAGTGGTTTATTTGCATTCCTTAAGCAGACTTAGATGGAAACATCCATATTACAACCAGTTGCTGCACAACCTGGACTCCTGATTGCCTGACTCCAGTGTAGCTGCCTCAGTTTCCTCCTTTACTGTTAACTTCAGTTCCCTTTGAAGTCCCCCACCTTCGAATTCTTTCAGGCTCCTGACTTGGTATGGAGAATGCCTACTGTGGTTGGCCTAAACCTCAGTATTGCGGGAGCTGCAGCATCACGTGGGAAAGGTGTTTGCTGTACTTCTGTTCATTTTTCAGCTGCTTTAGTGTGTTTGCTAGTCCATGTGTTTTATATCAGCTTCCTTTGTGAAAACAAATTGAAGCAAACCTGGACTCTAAAGTTTCAAAGTTAGGATGCTGAAACAAACAAACAAAAAAGTGCTATTGCTAACTTAGCAAAAAACTGGCAAAGCCAGTTGCTCTGTCACCTGAGCTTAATTTACAGGCCTTGTTTCAGTTGAAAGCTGCCCACAGGTTAGCATGCTCAATACACTGTTTCACAAGTCCTTCCCCATTTAATTGTTCATTTCAGGCCATGGAGAGGGAGGTGATTGNGCTTTTTATTTAGAATGGGATGGGGAGAAAAAACTAGCAGGAAAAGTCATTTAGGTTTTGTTGTGTGTGCAGCACAAGGTTGTGCTTTGTCTAACAGTCACCTTTTAATAACAGGTCATAGATGTCAGAAAGAAGACCATCAAATACTTTGACTCAATGGGACAAAAAAGGGACAATATTTGTGCAACTTTGTTGTAAGTAACTGCTCAGTCACTGCTTTTATGTTGTGAATTATGAGAAGGTTTTTGGATTTTGTCCCTGTAACATGACAGCAAGTTTTCGCATTTCTTGTAGATAACAAAACAGACATCTTTGATTTGCCTGCTGTGAGTTGTGTGACATTGGCTATTTATCTAGCCTCACATTGTCCCCTCCACCCAGGGTCTTGGATGCCTGGATTCTGCCACCTTCCCACTACATGCACAGATGAAGTGTCACTGTCAGATACGTGATAGCCCCATGGCACACATGTACTGACTTTGTTAGTAATCAATAAAACGGGGCTATTGACAAGAGGAAAGAATGTCAAGGAAGTGTTTCAAAATACCAGCCTGACTGTAAAAGGATTACAGTCTTCCAAGAGCTTTTTAACTCCCCCTTATTTAAGAACTTTCAGATTGCAACTTAGTAATGTTGGTGTCCTAGGGTATATACGCTCCTATTTGTGATCAGCTACACATACCTCTTTATTGCTTAGCTCTTTTATCCTTTTATTGTATTGAGACCTTTTTCCCCCCACTTGTAATGTTCATCCTTTCTACTGTAGTGAGCTATGTAACATGCTCCTTCTCAGTTTATCTATACCTCTTCTATTCTGTTCAGTGTTTTAAACAAAGCCACCACATTTCCCTCCAGTTTAACCCAGCAGGCTACCCTCGTGTCCTTACTGTGTATTACTTGTATTCCTGACATTCTCATTCAAGACAGATGTCTTGTAGCAAGCTTTTCCAGATGTATCAGCTGACATGGCATACATCTCAAATGTAATGGGTACAGTTTTTCATGTTGTGCAAGGCAGCATCCTTAGATGTCTTTGCCACTGATGCAGAAGTAGTAAAAACCCTGAATCCAACAGCTTTGTAGAGGAAGAGCAGGAGAGCAGGCCCACAGAGACAAACCAAGTGTTGTTTTAGTCCAGTGCTCTCCTGAACAGTGAACAGCAGATGCCTGGGAAAGGATATAAGAACAGGTCTGCACCGAGTGATTTTTTTCAAGAGTATTATTCCAGCAACTGGTGGCCTGGGAACTTCCTCAGCCAGAGGTGTTAGCCCAAAAGCTTTTGTATTTGTTCTTCCAGAGGTGCACCCAGTATGTGGGATTAAGGCAAACGGTGGAATTATGGCATTATGGTTCCTTGCTTGTTTTTTCTGTTCCTCCTCTGATAACATGTGATTTGGGGTTTTTTGACCTCTACTAAGCAAGGAGCTTATACTTTTGTGGAATTCTCTGTTGGAATTGTTGGTCCCATTCCTAACTAGTTGCTCTCATTCCTGACCATTAGCTCGCAGCCTCTCTGGATTTCTCCTCCAAATGCCTTAAATCAGCTGCTGTGAGGATCCTCTGACATTTTACTGTCCTGCCATTAATCTTCCTGTGATCCTTCAGCAGCTCTTTTTTTGTTGGCTTAAATTATGGAGATGAAGAGTGATTTGGTTTTGTTTTAAACAGCCAATACCTGCAAGAAGAAAGCCGGGACAAAAGAAATCTGGAGCTGACTTTTTCAGAGTGGACTCTTCACAGCATGGAGTCACATGTATGTGAGCACTACTTGGATTTGAAATGTGAACTATAACTCCTCGTTACGAAGGTCTTATCACTTTCTAATAAGTCCAAGCCTTTAGAGAACAGCCATAAGCATCTTGTGTTCTTATGGTACCACATCAGGCTGCAAGTGGACCAGGAAACCATGCCGGGGTGAAATATTTAAGCAGTGCATCTCCTTACTGGCTGAATACTTTCTTTTTTTCAATTAGTCTACCACATTAAGGTGAATCTGGCTTTGCCCCCATTTCGCAAGTCAAATTTAAAAATCTGTTTAGCTGTTGTCAGAATGTAGGCTTCTTGTTTGGAGCACAAATCCTGGCATGTGACAAAGCAAAGGGTTGAGCGGATGTTTCTCAGCAAGTTAATAGTAAAAAGCAGTATCTAAAGACTCAATTTAAGAAACATGACACTGTGCAAACCTCAAGACACCTTGCAAGGAGGAAGGCTGCTATCCTTTATGAGCCTGCCAAGAATTTGGACTGTAACATCCAAATAAAAGCAGCAGAGGGGAGGGATGATATGCAGTTAATTGGGTCTATTCCTTTTGTTTGGGAGTGGTAAATGGATTATGCAAGTAGGTTCATGAGCGTCTGGTTAGTGTATTGTTGATATGGGTAAGGTGTGCTACTTCCAAATTGCTTTTCTTTTAAGATAGAGGAAAATTCTCCATCTTCTTTGCATTCCTTAGGAAATCCCTCAGCAATTGAATGGAAGCGACTGTGGGGTTTTTATGTGCAAATATGCAGATTATATCTCCAGAGACAAACCAATAACCTTCACACAGGTGAGTGAAGGTTATAAACAGCTCCAGACTTTTTTGCACAGATGAAAGAGCCAGGGAAGTTACACAGCAGCTATCAATTGTGTCTGGGGCAGGGGCTGAGGTTTTGTACCTATCTCCGGTTTTTGTGCATGGTTGCTGGGGTTGGAACTTCAGAGTAGCCTCAGCAGGGCAGAGATGTAGTCTCCATCCTTACATCTGGTATCTGCTTCCTACTTGAATCAGTGAGATTCCTCTTGGGCAAGATACTGCAGCCAGTGGGTTTGTGATATCTGGCCTTTGTATCTTTTGGAGAAATGGGTTTCACCTTTTGACCCGTTAAGACACTGGTTATTTTCCAACACAGTGATCTTTTATTAAAGTGCTTGTAAGTTGTTGTGTAGTCAAGTAAATCTGGTTTTGTTGGTTGTCATGTCACCCAAGATCTTGGGAGTTGTGTGGGTGAAACCCATTTTGTACCCAAATGGCAAGTGTTGACAGTTCTTAAGAGGAACTTCATATTAAAGAATAACTGGGTGTTTTTGCATATTTTCTGCCTCTTTCAGCCGTGACTTCGTATTTAATGGATTTTTCTTTTCTTTTCAGAATCACATGCCTTACTTCCGCAGGAAGATGGTGTGGGAAATAATCCATCAGCAGCTGCTGTGAGACATGCACTATTAGAGTAACACTGTGATCACCTTGGGGTGACTTAACTCTTATTTTAGTTACTTTTCTAATACCTTATTTGAAAAGGCAGCAGGCACACAAATTTTCCTCTTTAGACTATGAAGTAGCGGTTAAGGTTTTTTTTTCCCCCCCCGATTTTGGAGACAGTAACTCTTTTTGAAATTAGCTAATGCACCTTAAGTGCAAGCCAGAAAGATTGCTGTGATCTCACCAAGGGAACAGTTAAGAACAAATGCTGTGGACCTCCGTCATTGAGATGGATGCTCGTACCTCACAGCACGGGTAAATGGGACTCTCATCTGTGGTGGTGCTAACAGTTGTGTTAGCTGAGCTTACCTTCCCAAGGACAATGTGCTTAGCTACTGTTTCCTCAAGGAGAGTTTTCTTCTGTTTCCAGAATATCTACAATCTACTTGATTCCTAAAACTGGATTTGTGATGACCATACAAAGAAAGCATTTACCATCTTTTGATTTGTAACAAATCCATAGTGAAGCCCCTGTAGCTGGGGTTGGTTTGTTGTTTGTTTGGGTTTTTTTCTGTCTCGGAGTTATCTAATGTGAAAAGAGAAGTATTTATTTCTTTTTATTAAAATAAATATGTAACTTATATAAAGAGCCTTACTGGAATGAAACTCTACCTGGTAATGAAATAGAGTGATTTTTTTAAATTGAAAAAAAAGTTTGACGTATCGATGTGGGGTTTAGCTCACTTACTTACAATCTACAAGGAAAAAGACTAGCCAGGATGAGTATCAGAGCACAAAAACCCCTAAGCGATTGTCAAAAAATCCTGAAGGGGCAATCAGGATGTCGTTCAGCAGCGAGATGAGCAAGCACAAACCTGGTAATACCAAAGCAGGAGATTTCTCTTTGGGATAACTCACTAGACTTTTCAGTAGGACAAACAAAGGCTGTGTGTCCAGCTTGGTGAACACAGGCTGTCCAGTACTGGAATCTGTTTAAGGCTAATACGGGTGTCTCCACACAGTATTGCAGTGTGCTGCTGTGAAAGTGGAATAAAATGTGCCTAGCACCAATGTGCCGGGCTATAGACATGTGTCCTGCCAGGTTCAGTGGCGTTGCTGGAACATGTTACTGCCTTATTGCCCCTCTCCTGAAGGTACTGCCTCCATGCGTCTGCCAAATGAAGAGCTTGTGTGAATTCTCAGTCTGTTATGGTCAGACCAAGCTAGATTAGTTTAAACATGGTGTTTCCCCCTTTCTTTCATTTTTTTTTTCCTTTAGCTTACACTCCAGAACTGGAGTGGGATTTCAGGTCTTTCATTTACCATCACAGAGGAAAGATTGCCCTGTAGCTCATTTGGAAGCCACATGTTTGAATTCTTGTGTAAATAACCATGTCAGATTGTTTCTGTAATGGCATAGTTACCATAGTGTAAGGTGATTCCTGACTGGTGATGAGGTATCTCCTCTCCTCAGCTCTGGGGGAAAGGTGGTGATTTTGGGGACATCCCCTCTGTCATTGTGGGTGCAGTCAACCTTCAGGGTGCTGCTCCTTGCCTGAAGATCTGCTCTCCTGGGAAAGCTGATAAGGTGGTTTATCTGAGTTGCAGGTCAGCAGCTGCATCAGTCTTTGCTTTCAAACTGATTGGCTTAATCTGTCACAAAATCAGAGGAGATTCTCCAAAGAGAGAACTATTGCAACAGCAATCTGTCATTTTTTTTGTCCTTACATGAGATACTTAATCTTCCCTGGATCCCTGAGGACTTGGAAGATTTTAGCTGTTTATTAACACTAGGACCCAGTAGCTGAATGCTTTAAGTATCCTTTCCCCTTTGCTTCAGTTCTAACCTTTTGGGGGATGCAATTTTGAGGCTGACCCTGCAGTCTGCTGGTTATGAAAGCAGAATTTTTCTTTTTGAGGGGAAAAAACCAACAACAAAACAACCCCTGCAGGGTGGCTAGTGGTGTAAAGATGCTTTTCAGGTCCTCCTTGTGCATGCCGCTTAAGCAGAGGTGACTCAGGCATTAGATGGAAGGAGCAGGGTGATGCTGCTGTGAACAGCTTACCTGGATGTGCAGCCAGCCAGTGCCTTCCCTCTCCTCTACACAAACTGAAAAGCACTTCTGTGGTGTAAATCCCATTTGGGGATACCTGCACTGATCACTGCTGGTCATTTAGAAGTGCCTGTGTGGTTGTGGCTGCTGAAAACTTCCGTGTATGAGATGAGATGGTGGGGAAATTGTACATGTACCAGTCAATATCCCCTCTGTCTGCAAGGTCATCTTGTGAGCTCTGGCCCTTCAGCTGTGGCTTGGTTCCTTATGCCCCTACAGTGTGCTCTGAGACCACCCTATGGAGAGAAGTAAGCTATTAACTTTTGTGCTTTAGATGAACAGTTGTGCGCAGGATCTGGGCCTCGCTTCTCATTAGTAAATGGCCTTTTGGAGATGATGAGCTTGTACTTTCCCATGCTGACTGGAGAACACACACACAGCATGAGTAATGTTGCATCCCCCGGCTGCTGCCCTGGGCAGGGGGGATGCTTGTCATCCGGCTTTGCACACTTCTGATGCTGTCTGCCCGTGAAGTGGTCCTTACTCACAGGAAGGTCATGGGGGTGCGCAGACAGTGAGTCTGGGTCAGCAGACTAACTTTGCAGTGCTGGTGAGCACAGGTCTTCCCCAGGGCTGTGCCAGTCCTTGCAGGAGCAGAGTCATTCCTCACCTCCTGGGGATGGTGGGGTGGACAGCAAACAGGAAGACTGATGGTCTTTTTTGCGATCGCTTGTGCTGTAGGTGGGGAAAGGACTTTTTTCTTGCTGTACCTTTCCAAAACAGGGGCATGACAAGTGATGTGGTTTGGTGCTTTGAGGTGTTACATGGGTGGCACCAGAGCCTGCCCTCCCCAGGGGCCACCTCTCTGGTGGCATCATGTCCCCAGTGTCTGATGGGTGGGAAAGATGGAGCACAGCTCTGGGTTCCAGGGTGGGGGGGGGGGGGTCCCTCATTGTGGCATCCATCAGCATCCCATGTTATGCCCAGGTGCAGACCTACCCCACCACTGTTTCCTGCAAGGGACAACCAAGCCCCATTTTGGTCCTTTCCCCACCCCAGAGGTGGCCTCCACACTGATGAGACCAAGCTTTTGGCTAGCTAGAGAAGCAGCCGTGGGGGCGGGTAGGGACACCTTTCCAGCTACATGAGCATAAAACTAGTGCGCTGTCAATAACTGCAGCAGCGCCACAGCATTGTTTTGGCTTCACTAACTAAGTGGGGAGAGGCATGGCCCCTGGTTTAGCGTAGGGAGAGGATGGTAACACCTCCCCAAGCAACTGGGTAAAGCTATGCCTGGCCCAAGTACTGCCCCCATCCACCCCTTCTGCCCCCCGGCAGCACAGCTCCAACTGCCCAGTGATGGAGACAGGTAAATAGGTTGGCCATAGGGGAACCCCTGCCCAAGCTCAGCTTGGCCATGACCAACACAAGGCACTCGAAAGAAAGCAACGGGAGCAAGCTCAGGCTCTTGTTAGCTGGATATATTTCTTTTTGTTGTTGTTGTTGTTGTCATTGGGTGGATTTTTCACAGAACACTTTGCAGTAGAGGAAAAACATGGCATCGCAGCCCATGGGGCTGGCGCTGGCACCGGCACCTCACCTTGGCATGCTCAGCCAGCGGCACAGAAACCGCCAGCAGCACACAGCTTCTGTCCCTCCTCTTGTCTGTCAGGTTTCACCACTTCTGTTCTTTTTTTTTTCACTACCTTTTTTTTAATGGTTGGGTTCCCCCCCCCTTTTTTTTTTTAAACATTTCTCAAGCTTTCTCTGAAGGAAGGGCCACTGGCTCTCTGCTAGCAGAAGACGACTATGGAAGAGCTCTGGGATATGTGGGATGGTTTCCTTCTCCCGCCTCACAGCTGACGGTCAAGATCATTTTCCAACTTGTTTTTTATTAAAAAAATAAAAAAATGCTCCAACTATCAGTTTTACAAGGCATACAAAATCTCTAAAGGGGAAAAACAAGCGCAAGGGGCTGAGGTACGAAAACCTGAGGTAGTTTGTGTGTGTGTATGCGTGTATGCATGTGTTGTGTGGGTTTTGGGTTTTTTTTTTAATTTAAAAAAAATTTTGCTAGTTGTTTTTCCAGCCCTGGGCCAACAACCTCTTGTAAATCGGGGCAGGGGGGGGGGGGGGGGGGATGTCCCCCCATTTTCCCCTCCTCTCCCTGCAACAGGGATCCTTCCCCAAAGATCCCTGCCCAAAGCAGGCAGGGCTAGCGCTGCCCGTTGTTTTCCGGGGATGTTAGTGCTGAGCCCAACTGTGTCGGGCAGTGATAGAGAGGGGACAGACGGACAGCTGGAAAGGGGGGACAGAACGGATGCAAACCCCAGTTTTGGACTCTGTAAAGCAAAGAAGAAAGGGCATGTAAAAGAAATTCCTCTTTTAGGAGACGGTATCCCTTCTGTTGGCTCATACAGGCACTGCTCTTCTCAAAGCCCTTAAGAAATTGCTTTTTAACACTCATATTTTTTCCCCCACTGGCAATCCTGCATCTCTGCTTTACTGTGCATTAGAGAACCAATGGACTAACTCCTTTCCTTAAAACTCTAGAAAAGCCTGCTTTTGCTAAAAACAAACACCCCCCTCCCTGCCAACCCCTCTGAAATGAAAAAAGAATTAAAAAAAAAATTCTTACAAAACATAAAAATTGGCATTAGTTTCGTTATTGATATATTAATTCTAAAAATGGATGAGCGCCGCGCTGTGCGCCGCAGCCCCCCACGGTAGGTGAGCTCCTCTGGCCATGCCTGGATGAAACGGGTGGCTTTTAGGAAATTAAAAAGAAAAAAAAAAAAATCTCTCTCTGCCTATGTTAGTCCAACTAAAGGGATAGCGTCGGGAGGCGATGAGTAAGGGGGAGGCTGTAGGATGGAGAGCCCTCCCCGCACCCCTCCGCTGCACATCCTCGCAGCGCCCCAGCCGCGGAGGGGGGCGCAGGGGGGGTCTTTGGTTTGCTCCCCTGACCTGCGGGGGGATCTGGCGGCGGCGGCGGGGTACATTCATCGGGTGGTGCTGGCCGGCATGGTGGGAGCCTCACTTGCTGTGCTGCGAGGCCAGGGCTCCCTGAGTATGTTTCTGCTCCTGCTGCTTCACCTGCTGTACGATTTCCCTGATCTTGCGCTGTGCAGTCTTGGGGGGAAGCAACAGCTGGGGGTCAGGGTGGGCACCGCAAGCAGCCCAAGTAGTTGTTCCCCCCCAGCTGCAACTGAGCATTTCATCGCTCATTGCCCTCAGGACAAGCACACGGTTTGGCACAGCCATAATTAAGGATGTGCTAAAGAAGGAGCCACTCTACTCCCATACAGCTGCAAGTGGAGCACTGCAGGGTTTTAACCTGTGCTTCTTCTAGCACTCCTTGAGAGCCCGCATTTTGGGATGCCGCCATCCCACTCGAGCAGTCAGGACAAGGTTGTGGTACGTGCACCCAGGTAGGATGCAGGTGCGTGCAGGAGCTCCCTGCCAGCACCAATACCAGCAAGGAGCCAATTCACACCCTGGGTGCCACTATGCATGGTGTCTAACACACATATTTTAGCTAAATCAAGCCAATCTTTAATTTTAGTGCTAGCACAGCTGGGGAGAGCTGCCAAAACACGTTTAGTGCATCCTGGGTGCACAGGAACCATCCAGAACAGAACGGCAGGATGCTCAAGCAGTGCTGTGCTTGGGGCCACCAGGCAGCCCAGCGGCTTTCCTTGGTGGATGAAACCAGCTGGGAATATCGGAAAAGCCACAGCCAAACCTTACCTGACTGGCAAAGAAATGCCCAATGATTTTAACGATGACCTCCTCGTTCTCGTCCGGGGTCTGATCTCGTGGCACAATGACTTCTGCATTAGTTAAGTTTTGCAGTTCATTCACCTGGAGCAAATGACAGAGCCCCAGGTGTGTTTTGCTGTGGAAGAGCCAAAATCCTCCACTGCTGGTGTCACCCCAGCTCTGAGCCAGCACACTGCACCAGGCTGCCAAGGGTCGCACCCTGTCCCCCCCCTTGGGACAGTCACCACCCAACGAGAGCCACCACCAGGACACAGGGCTGGGGTCAAGATGTTGCTGCGACCACTGAGCACCCAGGCTTTGCCCCCCCGGGGCAGACAGGGGTGATGCCCAGCTCTGCAGCCCCAGGGCAGGGGGAGCACCCCTGCACCCCCGCACCTACCGTCTTGCCACCTTTGCCTATCACACGGCCGGCAGCGAAGGAAGGCACCTTGATGTGAGCTTCAAGCTTCACTTCTTCTTTTGGGTTAAAGAAGTTTTCCTCTTTCAGCTTCCCAAATATTCGCCCCTGGGCCTGGGGAGGAGACATAAGGGAAGTAAAACTGGTGGGCAGTGGTCCTGGCGGTGCCTGCTGTGACCCCCATCCCCAAGAGTGATGATGTGCCTATGTCCAGCAGCATCAAAACCACAGTACTGAGCAAAGAGCCCCCCCACTCCATAACCAGTGCACCTTGAACTGAGCCTCGGGTGGCCCCGTGATGATGACCATCCGCTCACTGGCATCGGGGCCTTCTGCCGGGGCGATCTGCAGAGGGATGGGGGAGAAGGAGCGTGAGTGTGGCCCTGCTTTGGCAAGACCTTCGCTGTGTGGGACGTCCTCCCATTCAGGGACATTCCCCCTAAGCAAGGCATCCCCTCCCACGCAAGCAGGGGCGATAACCAGGGTGTTGCAGGACTGGGTTTCTACTAATCTGGGGAGCAAAACTGCTCCCCAAGGGCTCCTGTTTGCTGCCCTCGACAGTAGGAAGGAGAAACCGAAGCACGAAGCCCAGGACCAGCCCCCACAGCGCCCTGCTCACCTTGATGGAGGCGCCAGCAAACCGCGCCAGCTGCTTGATGTGCTGCCCCTTCTTCCCGATGATGGCCCCCACTGCCTGTGTCGGGATGAACAAGTTCACAACCTCCTGCTCCGGCAGCTGCAAGGGCATAGAAGAGCGAGATGGTCAGGGGACCAGCCGGACAGGGGGGTGGCTGCCCCCCCTGCCAGCATCCCAGGGCAGCGGCTGCTCGCCCCGGCCACATGCCCACCCTCCCAAGGTGCCCGAGCAAAGATCTCATGGACAGAGGTGCCAGAGCACTTACAGGGTTCTGATGGGGGAAGGCACTGGCTGGGGGGGCTCCGTACAGACCCGAGAGGTATGCCGAGGAGCTCTATGGCGGGAGAGAAAATGAGGGTCAGTGATGTCCCCAATGTGCCAGCCCCTTCCTGGCCACCCCCAGCCCAACACAGAACAGCGTGCCACCACTGTGAGCCTGGCAGGGACACAGGGACAACCCTTCAGCCCCTGAAACCCTTCCTGGAGAACGCAGGTGCACCTGAGGGTGCATTGGGGTGAGCTGCAGCCCAGATCTTGTGCCTGTGGCACAGTGCAATGGGGCTGGGAGGTGGGTGAGGGCTCCCAGTTACCCCCAGTCCCTCCCCACTGCTATTTTTCTGGCTGTGTCCTGCCAGCATTTGTAGTGGAAAATCAGCCTCTACAGCCTTTGGGAGCAGCCACAATCTTGGAATGCCAAAACCGTGCTGTAACCACCATCAGTCCCTTGTGGAGAAGGTGGGGGTTTGGTGAGAACTGAGCAAAACATCTGGTTTGGCTCCAATTTCCATCACCATCTCCCTTCTCCAGTTCCAAGAGAAGAAAAAGCGAAGGCTAGAGAAGTTGTTCCCCCAAGACCCAGAATAGGGACAGGGAAAAAAGCAGTGGGTCTCTCCATGGCCAAAAGCAAGGGGTGCGTGCCAGCACCCCAACCCAAACCCTCTTCAACTCCTCCATGCCTCTAATACATCAGACGTTTCTCCTGGCAGCAGACACAACTCTCTCCCGCTCTGGATTTGGGCAAGGGCAATGAGATGCTACCTGCAAACCACGGTTACTTGGGCAGAGGAGAAGACCCAGCTCCCCTGCACACAAGCAGACACCGCTCTCACTCCCAGCCCTCTAAACCCACTGCACTGAGCTCATGCTCCCCACATCCATCCTCTGCTGCTGGCCATGGGTTGCTCCATGTCTCCTACACCAATGTGTCCTCTCCTGCCCAGCCGGTCCCAACAGCCAGGGAGGACACTGCATGTCACCAGCTCCTCCTTCTCCTCCTTTTCACAATGAGGCTCCTTCCCTGTCCTCCATCCTTGCCAGGTCTCTAAAGATCTGGTTTAAGCTACAGCTACCAGCCCCAGGTCCTGCTGAGGACAAGGTTAGAAAAGACCACTCCAAGGTGTGAAACACGAAGTACCTGGGGGGAAGGAGCCACCATGGAGCCAACCTGCTTTCTTTTTTTTTTTTTTTGCCTGCTCCTTGTTTTACTATAAAAAATGATGGCAGAGGCAATCCTCCTCTTGGACTTGCCAAGATGGCTTGAAAAAGGCCATGCAAAGCTTTGGGGTGAAGGAGCCCACACCAAACATTGCCCTTCATGAGACCTGCCCAACTCCTCTCCATCACACCAACAAATGCTCAAGCAGATGTTTCCCAAAGGCTGTGCTTGCTTGGGTGGCTGACGCAGGCAGAGCATCCTCCCCTCCATGGGCTGGCAGTGCAGACAGACAGACCCTCTCGTGCCCTCCAGGGCCATCACATACATCACACTCATCCGCCCCTCCACACCACCAGCCCGGCACTCACTGTTCTCCTCCGACTGCTCTGCTGCTGGCGTCGCCAGGAAAAGAAAACAACACAAGTAAATTAACCCATGTGCCAGTTGCCATGCATCCAAAGCATCTAGCAGATATATTTAGAGAGACTAACAGAGACAGACTACAGAGCTGGGTCATTGTAAGGGTGCTCTGCAGGTGCTAGTGGGCTAGGGATGGACCTTCTCCACCATCACTTTGGCCGGTGTGTCTTCCCAATGCTGGACCGTCCCTGCCCACATGCAACCTCAGTCGTTCTGAAACTGCTTCCCATGATTGCTTTGCCCCAGGTCTCAGCAGCCACAGCACCCCAAGAAGAAGCAAAACCCTTGCCTACAAAAATCAGGTAAAGCTCAACTCGCAGCAGGCACAACCCTTTGGGTGCCAGGGCAAGGATCAAAGCTGATGGCTGCACAGGGCGTGCTGCTCATGCCCTTTCACACCACGCTCCGCACACCCTGTGGTGATGCCAGCAGGTTCACATGGCCACCAGGACCAGACCTGCAGGGCACAGCTGAGTCCACACCATCACAACCCAGAACTGGGTTTGGGGTCAGGACTGAAGACCACCTACATGGTTTTTCCACGCCAGCACCAGCACAGGCTGCCCCCAGCCACCTTCAGAGAGCAGCACCCTTGGGACATGGCAAGTCCTTAAACACATGTGAGACCGAGCTCAACACAACATGGGGATACAGCTGATCTTCCCAGGGAGCTAAAACCAAGGAGGAACAAGCCATGTTCATTCACTGTCTTCTCCACTTCACTGCTGTGATGAGCATCTTCCCCAAATGGCCAAGAGTTGGAGCTCTTGTTCAAGGCTCCCCATGAGATGGCTCCTATAGCTATGGTGTCCACCCAAACCCAAGAGCTACAGCAGGAGAGTCTACAGACCACTCTGCCACCAAGAATGAGTCGCCTGCACCCCAAAACCTCTTGCACTTACTGCAAATGGGTGGTATGGGGCGGCCGCTGCAGCCCCTCGGGCCCCTGGGGGGGATGGAAGCATGGACAGTCCCGTCGAAAAGATGCCCAAAGCACTGAGGTTCAGTCCAGGGATCAGGTTGGCTTGTTGCTGGAAAAGCAAAGACATGGAGAAACATGTAAAAGGCAGAGTGGGGTTTTGGGGGTTCTCATCACATAGGGTGGGTGCTATGGGTGAGGGCTAACCCTTGCCGTAACAGATCGACAACCCCCCCGTTTTCCTCTGTCCACCTCAGCAGTGGCATCTCAGGCAGGAGGGCTAGGAGCTTACATTGACGGCCACCACGTCATTCTCGTAGGCCTCTCGCAACTTCTTCATAATCTCCACTTCAGCACTGGAGCATGCCTCTGTGCTGCCCTTCACTGTGATGGTCCGCTCGGGGTTATAAACGGTTAAATCCTGCAAACTAGCCCACAGACAAAACCTGAGACATAGTTACATTTTTTCCCAAGTCAAAAAAAAAAAAGGAAAACTGGAATCAAAGATGAGTGTTCCCCCCCACAAGACAGCATGGGACAACACGCCCTCTCCCTGCCCAACGCCACCATCCACCTGGGATGAAGAACGCCCAATTGGGGTGGGGAACGTGCATGGGAGGACACAACGGCTCTGTTTTCTGGCTCCAGCGCTGCCCATACCATGTTGGATGGAGGGGGATGGCTTGGTGTTCACCAGGACTTACGGGGAGATGGTGATCTTTGTGCCCGTGTCCTGCTCGATCTTCTTGAGGTTGCGGCCCTCCTTGCCAATCAACCTCCCCACCAGACTGTTGTGTGCTAGGATTTTCAAGGGAATCTCTTCTGCTCTAAAATGGATTAAAAAATAAAATCTAAAGGTCTGTCTGGCCAGGAAATCTATCTGCAGCAAGGGCCAGTAGCGATGTGGTGGAAGGAGGAGAACCACCACTGTTTCCCACCACTGTATCTCCTCAGCTTCTGAGGAACTGAGCTCAGGGACTTCCCAAGCCCAATGGCACATCTATATTTCATGGGGTTTTGTTCTCCAAGTTTTCCTACATGTTCTTTGGACCCACCTGGTCTCTACACTGCTGTCAACCACACCATGGAGAAGTTATTAAGTTCTAAGTTATTAACTGACCCATGACTCTATCCTGAAACTCTGAATGCCAGCAGTTCTCTCAGGGGGTGAGAAGACGGCTTCTTCTCCACCAATGGCTGAATTTACCTCCCTTCCACCAAACCTGCCCATTTTGCTGAGCCAGGGGCACCGAATATCGTACTTACGATTTAGTTTCATCAGCCTCCTTCTGCATGATATCAAGGATCATGCGACATGCTTCGGAGCACCCCTCTGGTGTGGCATGGATGGTGATAGGCTTTTCAGCGGCACCAGCATTCTCCTTCCGATGGATGTCAACCCTACGGTGAAACAACCAGCACAGAGGAGCCCCCTGAGATGCGTCTGGTGTCACACAAAGGCTTTCAAGAGCTCAGGAGCTGAGCTTGCTACTCACAGAAAAGCTCATTTCAACACCTTCTCAAGCTTTGGGGTGAGCCTGGGTCTCGCTGACGTACATCTACAACCACCTGGTCTCATGCAAGCCCAGGTAGTGTTTCGCTTTGGTTGGTTTAGATCAGATTTGAGCTACATTCACCTTTATGACCTGAGGTCTGCCTGGGAGCTGAGGGATGTCAACCAACATCAAACGATCCATCAAGAGAGGGCAGAACAAATCCTCAACTGGACAAAGCCCTGAGCAACCTGGTCTATCATCTTTGACATCAGTCCTGCTTGGAGCAGGAGACCAGATTAGAATTCTCCAGAGGTTCCCTTCCAACCTCAACCTCTCTCTGCACAACACCCAAAGCTGTCCAGCAACCAGCAGCTGCCACGACCATTGTGTGTCCTTTGGGACAGAGAGACAACTTACCCATAGGTGTTTGTCATGACACGGAGGCACACGTCAACAACAGCACTTGTACTCACACCCTTCCACAGGAGACCAGAAAACTCTCCCTTGCGCACCGGCAGGGACCGTGCTCTAGCTCCTCTGGTCTTCCCCTCAGATCATGGCGGGGAGGAGGCATGTGCCTCCAGCTCACTCCTCACCGCTCAACCGTACCTGGCAAATGCCCTGAGAGAGAGGGAGAGAGGAAAGCAGGGTAGGAGACTCCTGCACGTCAACCACGTGTCTTGAAGATCAGAGGTAAGCAACCTTTCCATCTTCTCCACATGAGTCTGCATGCTCTTCCCATCAGAGGATGATGCCGTGCAGCCATCCTGCCATCGGCCACCACCTCGGCATGCCTGTCACTGCTGCAGCCAGGGCTGGGCTGGCCCAGATCTTCTGAGAAGGTGCAGTAGCGACTGCTCAGCCACTCAGTGAATGCAACCAGTGCTCCGCTCGAACACAGTGCCTTCCGGCCACGTCTGTTTTCATAAGAGGTCCCCATCCTGACCGGGATCATTCATGGGTGCTGCTGTGCATGCAAGGCCAAGGGTTGTGGTGCAGTCACCCCTAACCAGCGCTGCATTTGGATGCTGCAGGGACACGGTGGGTTTGCACAGGTCAACTCTTCCAGGAGCTCATAAACCAGCATGTAGGAACAAGGACGCTTCATCTGCAGGTAGAGGGGGAGCAGCTGGGTGAACCTTCCCTACGATAAGGGAAGAGCCTACCCCACCAGCTTCAAAAGGGATCCCAGAGTGGTTTCATCTGAGCATTGAAGAGGGAATGAAGACAAAATTTGATTCCCTTTGCAGGCTACTTCTCTCCAGATCTCCTATGGCTTCAGCCAGAGCTGCTCAGGCAGGATACTGGTCCTGCTTGGACTGTGCAAAGAGGTGCTGGAGACACTGGCACCGCCGAGCTCTCCCTGCCCTTTTATTATGTCTACAGCACACAGTGACTCAGTTGCATGCTGTGTGACACCCTCTAAGGCACTCCCAGCTGTGGAGCTCCATCAGGTTGACTTGGAAGATCTGTTCCTTCAGAGGCAGCGCTCAGCAGGCATGGGGACACCCAGTGCCACCCCCTCTGCCAGGGAGAAGGCAAACACATCACGATGTGCCACAAGAGACGACGACAGGCCCATGCTCCAGAGCAGTGCTGCAATGTCACACCAGGTTGATGGTCCCAGCTAGGGGGAACTGATGAGGAATCCATAGCTGCCCCAACAAACCCCACAGACAGGAGTCAGGCAGCTTCTTGAACCCATGAGCAGTTGAGGCTGGTGGACATGGGGCATGCAGCTGAGCCTTTGTATTGAAGAATGGCCAAGAGCCACGGATGGGCTGAATGGACTCACCGATGTGACATGTACCCTGGACAAGCCCAGGAGAGGGACATGGGCCAGGTTTCTGGCTGACCTCCAACCCATCCCAAACGTGGATGTGCAGGCACGAGCTCAATTTGCAGAGAGAAGATGGGGCACCAGGAAGGGGCCGCTGCTTTCAGGCATGTCCCACCCTGAAGAGCTAGAAGGTGGAGGAGAGCTCTAGACTTCCCAGCACATCCCAGTGCTGCTGCTGCACAGCTCCAGTCCAACAGGAGGATGGAGAAGGGGACCCTTAACCCCCTCACCCCATCAAGAGCTGCATGGGACCCCAGGGTGCTTCAGGCAGGGGAGACCAGGGCAGCTGATAACAGGGATAGTGGGACAGGGACAGGGCAGGTTTGCCCATGGTGCAGCAGGAAAAACCTCCAAGACACCTTACAAGGGGGCTGGGAACACTTCAGAGAGCAGTGGCCATGAGGGACAGCCTTCTCAAAGTGGACGGTATGGTGTGCACGTAGGGTTGTCCTGGCCCCATGGTTGCTTGATAGCAATGGTCCTCTCCTCATCAAGTTACAAGGACTGCAATCACTGTGGAAGGTCATCTGGTGGGGTGGGCTCTTGGTCTGGGCTCCTCCTCAGCCAAGGAAGAAGATGATTCAACCTGAGGATAGTTTTGTCCCCTGGAGCTCAGGAGCATCTCTGGGCACCACTGTGTGCGGAGACAGGGGCGAAGTCCTGAGTGACCAGAGGAATCCAGGACCCAGCGCTGCTCTGGGTAGGAGCAGGGGCTGGGCAACAGGATGTCGCCAGCACCCTCGCCCCCAGGATCAGCACACCAGTGGGTGAGGGTGGCCTGAGCAGGGACAGAGCTGTGGGCTGACACCTCGAACTGAAGGCAATGGTCTCCTGCAACTGCCCAGGCCAGGTGCATGAGGTCCCCCTTGCCCAAGGCTGCAGTGGACATGGTGACCCACCGTGGCACATGGCCTCCTCAGGCAGGTCAGGAGAGGTGAGAGCATGGAGCATGGCCTTCCTCCACAGCACCAGCTCTTCAGGGCAGGAACAGGGAGCCAACCCACAAGGAGGGACAGCTCAGCAGCAGAAACTACCCCAGACAGCAGTGTCTGGCCTCATCGTCGGGAGAAACCAGCAGCCGGTGCCTCCCACCTTCCTCGCCAGGCTCAGGGCTTGCAAAGGGCAACCTTCCAGTCTTGGGTGGCAAGGACACAGCTACACCTGCTGCTCATCACACAAGGGGACTCACCTGGAGAAGAAGGGCCTGCGGCCAATCAGGACCAGCTCATGGCTACTAGGTGGCCACGCTCTAGGGCTAGCTGGGCTTGAAGAGCTCCTCTCCCTACACATCTGCCCCCTTTCCATACAAACCTCTTCCTGCAAACCCAAAACTGGGGTTTGGCTCGCTTGGCTGCAGAGCAGCGCGTCTTCCTACCTCCTGCTCAAGTGGATGTGCTATTACCAAATAATTTGCCTCTAAAAGCTTCTCTCAGAACTAGGACGCCCTGGAGGATGCTCTGGTACAGGAGTCTTATGTCCTGTGGGACCACTGGGTTCAGGATGATGAGCATGGGAGAAGACAGCTTCGGGTTAAACACAAACAAATCTGGGCAGCAACAAACCATGCAAGAAAACCATGCAGAAAATCAGAGGTGAAATCAATGTGAACACTGACAAGAGAAACATGGAAAACTTTGGCAAGACAGCCCCTCTTTTTTTTTTTTTCTTCAAAAATAGAAGTGTTAGATTGCAAAAAAACGCTTCAAACAGTTACAAAAAGCACATCCTTCTCCAGGCAGCGTTCCCACGGTGCACCCTTTCCCCCTACAACAGCTCTAGCCCATACCTGTATGGATGCACTGCAGGATGAGCAAATCCCAAGGGCAAAGACCACGTGGGCACCAGCCGCTGTACCTAGGATCCCCCTTCAGCATTTTATCCCCAAACTTGTCTCATCCCCAGCTGTTCTCGTGATTAGGTTTTAGAAACCCATTTCTGGCCATTTTCAGTGTGCATCTCCCTCTTGCCACACCCAGATCCCCCTGGCCAGCAGGAACCATTTAGGACATGGGCTCTGCCACCATCCCCTGAAGGCTGCACCCCAAGAAAACAGTGCTGGCCAGCACTCAAAAGCCCTGAGTGCATGGAAGACCCATGCCGGGGACGTACAGCGCCCTACAGAAGGAAACAAAACCATTCAAGGTACTTACTTGGACTGGGTTTGCTTAGTAAGGTTCTTTATGGTCAAGCCCTCCTTTCCTATGATCGCACCAACAAACTGCGTGGGCACCAGCATCCGCAGTGGGAAATCGAGCTGTTTGGGCTGTGAGGAGCCCCCCGGGGAGGAGCCCCGCTCCCTGGAAGAGTGGCCCCCACGGCGGGATCGCTGGGGGGGTGGAGGGGAGCTCACCTCTTCATCCGGGATGTAGGAAATCTTGAAGGAATAGTTCTCAAACTGGTGGCCACTCAGCTTCTCAATTGCTCTGCAAGGTAGGGAGAGACAGGGGACGGTGAGGGGCTCTCCAGGGAGAGCACCCCCACCACTTGCCCTTGTAGACCATGGTCAATGGGTACCCCTCCAGCACCCCCAGCACTTGCCCTTGTAGACCGTAGTCCCTCCCCAACCCTGTATCTTCCTCCCTCCCCAGTATGGATAAGGTGGCCACAGGAAGCCAGAGCCCCGCACTTTCCCTGTGCAGAGCAAGCCCCATAGCATGGTGGGACAATGTCCCCTCCCATGTGGGTGATCCCTGGGCTGGCACACAGCTTGTCCCCCCAGCAGAGGTGGGATGCCAGCCTGGGGATCTGCCACTTCACCCAGGGAAAGTGCTGGCCAGAAGCTATCACACTGTGGAAACGCTCTTGCGGGCTTTTTGGACGTGGAAAAGTTGACAGAGGGGCTCCGAGCAAGAGACACCGCTCCAAGGCGAAGGATGTGGCACGTGGTGCCCCTCCATCAGGAACCCCAACTCCCTTTCCAGCTCTGGTGAGGCTGGGGGTACAGCACCCGAGCTCTTTGTTCCCCCCAAGCCCCTCCTCGGTGGTGCAAAGCTCAGCCATGCTGGAGTCTGTGATGACTTCTGCAAGCAGTGATGGCTTCAACCGTACTTCTTCCCTCTTCCTACCACATCTCGCTTTGGCTATTTATAGGCAGGTGTATGAATGCACCACTGCAAGCAGCTCCTTGCCAGGCCTGAACTTCACATCCAGTGAGGACTTCTGCAGCTTCACCGTCCCTTTCTGAAATCAGTGCAGTTCCCCACAGTCTGATTTCTCTGCCAAGGTCTTCCTTCCTGGTGCTCTAAACCAAACACACGTACCCACAAACTGCCCTGGCCTTTCCTCCTAACACTTGCTTCTGCATCAAGCTGCTGAGCACCACCCAAGACAGGCTTCAGTCCAACTGAATCCAACCGATCACAGCATCTTCTCCCATCATCGCAGTGTTTCTTCACCATCTCTCCCACCTCCTTCACCATATTCCATCTCTTCAGCAGCTTGGGCTGGGTGGTCAGACTGGTGATTAATCCGGTGCATTCCCAGTTTAGGTCTGGACTTCCAACCTGGGAAGACAACTCTTTGACGAACTGCTTATCTGACCGGACCCTCAGCTTTCTAGAGCGCTTTGCTCCCTGAAGACAAGGCCACTGTGACCCTGCAGAAGACCTTGGAGGAAGGACAGTGTCCAAAGGGAATTGCAAGATGGCACATTGTAGACAAGAGGAGAAGGCACAGAGGAAGAGGGGATAACCACATGGCTGATGGCCCCAAGCTGGTCCAGCGGTGCCTGTGCACATATGATGGGGCACCATGAGAAACCCCATTTCTCATGTGAGGGGAGAAGGCAAGACACCACCCAGCAGTGGGGCAAAGAGGAGAAGGTGGAGCTGACTGCTGGCAGAAGACATGGGAGGTGACACAGCTCAAGATAAAACCAACTTCTGCCTGCTGTATCTCAAGAAGATACACAGACAAGCCCTTACGGCATTTGAAGCTTACACTGTTAAGAGCTTAGAAACAACCCAAGGAGGCTTAGGAAGAAGACAAGAAGCAGCCTGGAAAAATGGCCAGCAGAAAATACCTGGGATTCCTTGGGAAAAGTTCAGGTGGTGTGAAAATATAGACAAAACAAAATAAAACCCACTTACGCTTTTGCTTCTTCTTTAGTTGCATACGTTACGTTGACAACAGCTGTTTCTGTGTCTGTGTTGACTGGGGGAAAAGCAAGAGAAGGAGCGTTAGAGCAGGGGAGGAGAGAGACGTTGCCACTACTCCTGGCCCCCCCGGTAGGCCCGGAAATGGGGACGCAGATGGGGGACGGTCCCGGCCACCGCGCAGGGTGTACGCTTGTGCACCACTGTATTTTCCCCCAGCACAAGGATGGGGCTGGGCTGGCAAAGGACCAGAAGGTGCCAAGGCCAGATGCTGCCACCCTCGCCAAGGAGGATGCACAGCCAGACATCACCGATCCACCAGCAAACCCCAAACAACACTCAGCTCGTTTTTACTTGCAGGAACAATTGGGCTTTCATTTGCCAGCAACATGGAGAAGCCCTGGGGATGGAGGACTGATGGCCACCACTATCCCGCCACCGGACAGGTGGCCCCACCTCTTGCCAGCAGGGCTTGCGTCCACAGGGAAAACCATTTTAGCCCAATACCAATGACTGGGAAAACTAGGTTTCCCCCCGCTGTGTTTCCTCCGGCATGGGCAGAGCTGGGGACAGTGCTGAGACTTTTGCACAGATGAGAACCATGCTGGACCATCTTACCTTGCTCCACATTCTCCACTGTCCCATACTGAGCTAACAGGCCATCCAGCACCTGGGGGAGAGAGCAGCAAACAGGGCAGGTAAGGCAGGCAAGGCAGGCGGGCAGGCAAGGCGGGCAGGCAAGGCGGGCAGGCAAGGCGGGCAGGCAAGGCGGGCAGGCAAGGGAAGAGCCTGCTTCACCCACAAACCCTCCAAAGAGCCAGCGTCACCCAGCTGCTTAAATGTCTTCACCCACCTGCATTGCATTATCCCAATGATGCCCCACTGCTCAAAGCTGCCCCACGGCTCCGGGACCCACAAGCAGGCAGGAGGTGGAGCCCAGTTCACACTCCACCTCTCTCCTGGGGTTACTGGGAAGGTAAAGGGTAGCCCACGTGCAGACCACACGCTCCAGCAGTGCAGCTCGTGCTGCTCAGCACAACTGATGGAGGTGGAGATGAATTTTAGGATGCATTTAGGATTGTCCGCTTCTTACCTCCCACTGTAGGTGGGGGGGGATGTTTCGGATCTGGATCTTCCTGCTCCTGCAAAGACAAAGACCCGGGTTAGGGTCTGCAGGCATGCTGCAGCAGGAGGGCAAAGGCTTTATGGAAATCAGACAGCAGCTGGTGAGAGCTTGCCAAAACATCCCGCTTCCCTGCGTCAAGTTGGAGCAGCTCAGACCTGGGGAGACCTTCCTTTTTCCCTGGAGAAAGCCATTCCTCCCAGCCTTGCCCCGGTCACCTCCTGCTGGGGCCCAAGCTGTCTCAGGAACACTCCCTCCTCATTCTGGCTGCCGGGTTTCCAAGGAAACCTCCCGAAATGAGCCTCTGCAGAGACACAGTTGCACAGGCATGGCCGGGATGCATGCATGCACACCCCTGACCACACTGCCCCAGGCTGGCTGGCTGTGGGGTGACAGCGGGACAGGACCCTGAGACCCACCATGGCCAGCCCTGCTATCCCTTGCCTGGTTGCACTCCCAACCTCACAATTGTACTTGCAATCTGGCTGTGGTTGCACTCCCAACCTCACCGCGGCACAGCCTTAGTGCATGGATGCACAGGAAGCATTGCAAAGGCTTCCCAAGAGGTAATGACTACCAAACACCTCCCCAGCCTGGCTGCAAGAAGATGTGCTTGGGCAATGGGGAGTTCTGAGACACCCAAGTCCACGGAGGATCCAGCCAAGCCATGAACTCATCCACTGTTCACCCAGACCAGCATTCATAATCCTGCTTGTAGCCAATCAGCTCCGACCAAAGCAGTGTCCCGTGTTCTCACCTGGTCCAAGCTCTAATGCTCTGATCAGAGCAGAGCCGGACCACCTCTCCCAAGATCAGGGATGAGTTTTCCGACTAAGCCACCCCATGCACATGCACACAACCGGGTTTTGGGAGCCAATCGGCAGCTAGAAGCTGGTTTTGTAAAGCTTTGCCCTTCCTTGGGACGAGCTCAAGGAGGATGCTTGGAAGGACTGGTACCACCACCCTGAACGTTACATGGGGACATGCAAGCAGCCACCGTCAGCCCCAGCAGACAGCCAGCAACACTCAGGGGCTTTGGGCCAAATCCTGCAGGACGAGGCGGGAGGATCTCTGCTTTCTTGCAAACCATCAACACCCAACACCTGAATCCACCAGCAGTCATCAACTGCTGGAAAACGAGACCTTCAAACTCTGGCCCAAGCGGCAAGGCTGGTCCCTGCACTCGCTGCTTGTTGCACATGCGCACCCCGAACCTCTGCACCCCACAAACAATTCTGGCAGATAAAGAGCTTCTAAGGTAGTTTGGGGCCAGACACTGGGGACAGGGAGGAAATGTGGGGCATAGCAAGAACTGGAGGAAAGGCCGTCCTACCCCATCCTCAAGCCATTCCCACCCCATGCCAGGAAGGAGGCAGTGAGGAGGACCTGGCCAAGGGGGACCACAGCAATGACAATCCTGCGCTACTCACTGACAGCCTAAACCCTTCTCCTGCCTGTCTTTATCACCCGCCCGTGGCTGACCCCACACATCCACTCCTGGTACAAACACTCTGCAGGGCCCACTCCAGAAAACAGGACATGTTTCATTTTTAAAACCCATGAACATCTCCCAGAGGGGCTATTTTAAGGCATCCAGGTCTAGTCTCAAACCATCAGCACCTGAAAGCTTTCCAGGGAAAAGACCTTCCCAGCTCTGAAAGCCCAACTGAAGCCCAGTACTGGCCTGTCCCCGCTGGCAGAGAGCGCTAGAGATGCTGCCCAGTTACTTCTACCACCTTCCAGCCTCAAAACAGAATGGGTGGCACCTTCACCTGCCTTGTCCCAAGATGCCATCGCTCAGCTGCAAGCCAAAGCATCGCTACAGCCATCCTCCTCCCCCAGCGTGGGAACCATCTGTGCCCACAGGATGCCACAGGCTGGACCACAGAGAAGCCACTCTCCTTTTGGGGTTCATGTGGCTCAGCTCGCCCTGTCACCAAAGCCCAGCAGCGTGGGGGACACGAGGCATTTTGAAGCAGCTCATCCAAGCGAAACCAGCACACTGGCCAGATGTGGGTCCTTCGCCATGGTGTCAGCAGCAACTCTAGAAAAGCCTCTGCCTTGAATTGAACTGCACTGGGGCCACTGTTTCCCTACACCTCTGCCAAGGGAGGTGCCAGGGCAGCCCCAGTCCCCCGAGGTGCTGCTTCACCCCTCCATGCTGCTCGCCTGCCTCCCGAAACACACAAAGAGAAGGACCACATCAAGGTGCCACGTAATCCCACTTCTCAACAGGACACTACAGCATATTCCCACTTCCAATGTCCATCTGAGCCGATGCAGAGCATCTAAAGATACCCAAATGGTGCTCAAGGCTTCACCCCCACCACCTGGCAGGTCTCCCAGCAGCTCATTATCACCACTCAGCATTTAAAATAAGGTTATTATTCCTACTGGGTGTATTTTTTATAGCTCTCCTAATTCCCCACCTGGTTGAAGCAGTGCTGGACCACACGTGGTCATCACTGACGGAGTGAGGGACATATATCCGGGGCCATGATGGATGGATGTGTTATTCCCAGGGCTGGGGCACAGACCATGCACAGTCCTCGCGGAACAGGGCAGCAGAGCTCAATGCCACCCTCCTCCAACACCACTCCTGGGAAGACTTTGGGACAGAAAACCCCTTTATTTTCATTTTCCTCGCTCCTTCCAAAACCTGGGAGACAGGGGATTGATTTCAGCACACACACACAACCCTCAGTGCAGGACCTCGTGAGAAACGCAGTGGCCGCCTTTCGCCCAACCTATTTTGCAGCAGGCTGGTAGGAATTTAAAAAAAAAAAAAGAGTCATAATAACCAGTAACTTAACCAGTAACTACAGGCATGGAGTTTGTGGAAAAATACTTAATTATGTGGTGCCACTAGCCCTGCCATAGCAAGCTGCCCTCAGATAACCACAAGAGCTGTATCCTTTTTTATCGCCCTCCTGCTCTTCCCTACCTGCACACTCCCACCAGCCATCTCAATGCCCAGCCCAGGAAGAAATGCCCGGTGGCAACCGACCATCAGCCTCAAGTGCTAAAGAAACCAGATTTATATAAGTTCACCTGCTTCATTGCCCTTCTAAATTCAACCAAAAAGGGCCCTGCTCGCTAGCAGCTATTCCGGCTGAGAAGGAAACATCTCCTCTATCCCAGGGCTGGGTTTTGGGTACTGCATGCCGGACGGCATCACATGCAGGACAAAGGAGCTGGCTCACTAATCAAGCAAGGCTGTAACCTGGGTTCATGAAATAATCCACAATGGAGCTGTGCTATATTTCATGCATCGGTTAGACTGAAATCGTGAGGTTGACGTCGCAACTGTGCAGGGAAAGGGGATGGAAAACCCACAGCCACCTGTGCCCTGCCAGCATCACCAGCTGATGTCCATAAACAAGAGCTTCATGTGCCATGTGCCGGATATCTGTACTTGCTGAAATCAAGCAATAAAACAGAAGATGCCTTAAAACTTGTAGTTTATTCCCCAGAATCAGATGGATTGGAGTTTTTTTTGGCACATCTCTCCCCTTTCCAGCAGCGCAGGTAAGCAGCAGCACTAGCATGGCTTCATAGCTACCCCTCCCAGAGCTCCCAGGGAAATAAAAGATAACAGCCACCCCTAAAATCCAGGGACACAAAGGAAGAAGAATAAAAACGAGATGAAGCTGTGAAACGAAAACAAGCCACCAGACCCCCTGCCCAACCTCAAAGGGCCCTCCCTGCATCTGCCCATCCTTTCCCTGCCCATCAGGCTGCAGCTCTATGGACCACCCACTGTCCCCAGCATCCCCTGGTCTCCTGCTCCAGAGGGGCTTCACCTCCACCTCCCCTCCCACAAGCATTTGGGAACCAGAAACTCAATTTCACTCAGCTGGCCTAAATATAAGCCTTACAACAGGATGTAAGGGATGGCTTCACTTCTCTTTGCCCCAAAGAAAGGAAGATTATTTTCTATCCAAGCTTTGTATTATCTTACTGTAATAAAGCCATAAAGGGATTTTATCACCTTCCACCTCAGATCGGTACTGATGGCAGAGAAAACTGTCTGCAGCTCCTGCTTTCAATAAAAATCAGTTTTCAAGAGAACTGGAGGAAAAAAAAAAAAAAAAAAAGAGGTAAACCAACTGTCTCCCTGGTGGCCCTCCCTTCTTTAGGAAATATTCATCCCAGGCAAGAAAACATCTACAAAAAATGATGCTCATCATCAGGTGAGGCCCAAACTCAGTCCCACCTGAATTTTTCAGACACAGTGACTTGGAGCCTGAGATGGGCACACTCCCCTAACCAGGCAGGGAAGAAAGCATCTGCTGGTTTTGTCTCTCTTGATTACTGTATGTATTTTTTCGGTCTATAGGGGTCATCCTCAACAAGTTTTGCTCTCACCCAACCCAATCCAGCAGCAGATCTCAGCGAGCAACGGCTCCATCAGCACCGGGCTGGATAAGCATTAAAGAACTGCCCCAGTTTCAACCAGTTGCCAAGAGCATTGCGGATGTGTTTGCTCCAGTTCCCCTCCCACCCTGGGCGCTTTGCCTTGATGCTCTTAAGGAATTAAAATCCATTCACGTTAAAGCCCTGTCCTCTTCCGCAGGACAAACAACCTGCTGAGGGATGGAGCCGGGGGGGGCGGGGGCTGGGGGTGCGGTGAGGACAGCACGTGATTGATACATCCCCATGAGCTGGGGATGTATTAACAATAGGGATGAATGGGAAATAACATCCCATCTGTCACAGCTTTTCAAGATTNGCCCCTGCATCCCCATTCAGCATTAGGATGAAGGGGAAAACCAAGCCCAGTGCGAGAGCAGGGCTGCCAACCCGGCACACTGCGAGCCCCGCCATGGCGGGCACACAGGGGGACACGCAGAGCTGCTGTGAGGGATGGTCAGGCATGCCACACTCCTGTCCTCTGCCACCCAAACCCACCCAAGCATCCCCCTCCAGTCCCAGCACCCGCCTCTCCCCGGGGAGGGCTGATGGACATAGAGCCGGGGTAGGCAGGGCATCAATGTGATGCCCAACGGGGCAGAAGGGCAAGTTCAAACCACTGGAGGAACTATAAAACAACCAAAAGAATAGGTACTTAATGATAAATATTCATGTATTATTTTGCTTTCAGCTTTGGTCTCTCCCCAATGTCTTCAAACCCAGGAAGTCTTCACGGTGGTACCAAAAAGCATCCTGGTGTGCTATGGCATGGGCAGCATGGCCTCAGTCACCCCCTTGCATCCTCCACACCCATGCCCCATCCCACATCCCCAGTGCCACCCTGCACCCATCCCCGCATCCTGGCGGGCGGCAAAGAGCCAAGCGAAAAGGCGGCTAAAGAAAAATAAAACAACTCAAGTGCCACCAGCTCCCAGCTTACCCACAGCTGAAAAGAGATAAAATAAAGCAAGTGACAGTGTCACACCTAGTTGTAACAAGCGCCGGAGTCCATCTAGGAAAGGATCAGCTTGATGGGGTTTCTCCTGCCCAGCTCCATAGGGAACAGCATCCAAGACCTATGGGAAACCTGCCGCGAACCCAGCGGGCAGCAGGAGGGGGTTTCCCCATGCCTGATGCCACCAGCATCACCCTGGCAATGTCATATATGTGTATATATAAATATATATAAAAAAAAGTATCTTTTAAAATATATATAAATATATACATTTAAAGGTATCTTTTATATATATACAGTAAAAGTATATAAATAAAGTATCTTTTATATATAGTATATTTTTATATATAGTATCTTTTATTTATAGAAGATACTAAATACTTTAAATACTAAAAGATACATTACTGATTTATATAAATATAAAAGATACTAAAAGGTATTAAATATATATATTTAAAACCTGGACCAGGACTGAGAGCAGCCCCACTTCTAGCACTCTGAATTCAATTTTAATCCCAGTGTAACCCAACGTACCAGATACAAGAAAATCTCCCACAAGTTTCATTCTCTTGGCGAAACGAAGCAAACCCTCCCCATGCTGCAGCCGGAGAAAATCTCTTCTTGCTCTTTAGGTTTCTCTAATTTTTTTTTTTTTTTAAATTAGAGATTTTTTTTAAATTAGAGATATTAGGACTGGAAATCCATATGAGCATTTTTTCTGCTCCTCCTGTGTATTTATAGACGCGTGCACGAATAGGTGCTGGTGGCTTTTCCTGGCAAAGCAACTGGTTTGCGCAAGGATTTCCTCTCCCCTAAATTAAGCATCTCATCAACGACAAGCAACAATGAGGAGAGAAAAGATGGGCTGCCTATGAGGAGACAAAAGGGCTCGTACATTTCTTCTGAGCCTTAATGTCACCAGCATTTTGGGTTTAAAAACAAGGGGGTGGGGAAAATAAATAAATAAATAAAGCAAGCCAAAATATGCGGAAACAAGAATTGAATTGATGCTCAGGACAGGAAACTTATTTAAGGATAATTCCTTCTGAAATAGGAGAAATCCTCCAGATCCCATAAAATCACCCCCAGCAAAGCTGCTCGGGCAGGCATTTTCATTACTACCCCTCCAGCGACCACTCTCCGGGGCAAAACCACCCAAGTTTTGCCATTTACTAAAACAGCAAAAATTATTATTATTTTTGTTAATATTATAGGGATTTCCAGTCCAAGCTCTCTCTGACAGCCTCCCCCTCCATACTGTTCAGATGTCCCTTGTGCTTTTATTTCTCATAGCTGAAAGTTACAGCAGAAGCAGAAATTAAAAGGCACCTTTGCAATCGGGAACCTGAAAATTTCACTGGTTTGGAGACATTAAATGGGGCTTTGCTACATCCCCGCTACTTATTAAACTGATCATTTTTATCCAATCCTTGTATAAAAGTCAGCATTGGGGTGGTTGGGTTTTACTTTCCATATTTCACAACCAATCCTATTTCTTTTTCATGTCTGTCTTTCCCATTAACAGGATTTTCAAAGATTTCAGAGATGTAGAACCTATCTTTAAGGGGCAAGAGACTTATGCTTCCCTCACCGCCACGCTCCAGATACAAAATACTCTTGAAGCAGGATCGCCTTGCTTTAAGCAAACAAAAGTATTCTCTGTTCCTGCTGAATTTAAAAATCAATTTAAAATTTTTAAATGTTGATTAAAAAAAATAGGGTGATTTTTTTCTTTAATTTTCCAAGGCACAATACAGCATATACAAGGGAAAAAAACAATCGAGATACTGTTGGATCCTTCCCATAGGAGCCCAAACCGTTTGCATGGCAGCAGAATGGCTGATTTTTAACTCATGAGAGGCAGATCGGCAGAGCGGGCAGGATTCACGCCCCTTCCCACCGCTGTCACATTTAATTTGTGCCTTCAGAGAAACAGAAACAACCCACTGCCAGCAACTCCCGGCAGCACCTCAAGGAAATCCTTTCCCTATGTACAGATGTCGGAGGTGTTTTCCAGCCCATTTCTTATCAAACCATACTTATACGTGTATAAATACATCAGTAAAATAGATCTATATTAGATTTGGTTATAAAAATAAAGCACTCCAGGTGAATGCAGGTGCGGAGGGGAAGCGCCGGGCATTGGCACCTCCTGGTTCTCGTCCCCATGACGCAGAAATGCTGGGGGACAAGAGCCAAGAGGGGTTCAGGTTCCCCAAAGCCAATTAAAGCACAAACTCATTTAAATAACTGAGGGATTTTACCCGATTGAGCCCCCCTGAAATCACAGCACCTCTCTGGGACTTGACTGCAACCACAAAAATTGGATTTTCCACAAATTTAAAGGGGAGGGGAAACTCAAACATGACCATGTGAGGCTCTGTTCCCTGCCAAAAATCACATTATAAAAATAAAATCTATAATCTACAAAGGCAAAGGCATGGCCTGCCTAACTGGATATGTTAATACAAAGCGATATATATTTTTTTAGCTGTGAAAAATATATCATCTTAAATTAGATCTCAATAACCTGAGGAAGCTGGGGAGCCGAGCTCGAATAGAAAACTTGGAGCCAGCTGAAAACAGGCTGATGCAAAATAAATCAGTATTTATTTCTGGGGCTGTTTAAATGTCTTTTTTCTTTTAAAACTCAGAAAGAAAAGTAGCAGCACCCCAGCCTGACAGAGAATTTAGGCAAAGATGAATTCCTTGTTTACATCCCCTTCGTACATGATAAAGGTCGAGTCCCGGGTCCATACTATCTTCCCAAACTCCCAATTTCTGGCTCCATCACTCTTAAAAAGTCATTGGCAGACCAGCCTAAGGATACTGCAGAGATTTAGCTTAGAAATATTACAGCTGGGATTTTTTTTTTTTGCTTGTATTCAAAGATATTTTAAGGTAAGAGAGCGTGTGATCCCTGCTGAAGAAGAAATCCCGCTCCGGCACACGTGATGCCGGGCACGAGCCATTCCCCCACCAAGCCTCAATTACACAACAGCATTTCCCCCCCCCCGCCCTGTAATTTCAAAATTAATATTCAAGTGTCAGTCACGGGCCAAACCTCCACAGCAAGCAGCAGCAAATTATCCAGCAGGACCATCCGATGGGGTTTTTCCGGCGCGTGGACCTTTTATCCCGACACGTTGTGGGGCAAAAATCTTGCAACGAGGCAGCTACGCAACATGGTCCCGGGTTTTATTTTCTCTATTAAATAAGCATGTCCCCATCCATCCGGCCTTGGCGCTCCCCTACACCTGATTAAAATAAGAGGGCGCGCTTCGACGCAATATATAAACGTGTTGAGTTTTTGGATCCTCTGGCAGCATAAAGGGGGAAAGAGGTGTTTGGGAAGAGCAAATTGCTGAATTACTTATTAAAAACAACATCTCCAGACAGTGCAGGCAGCCCCACTGCTGTGCACGACCTCCGTCGGAGTAAATCCCAGCCCACCCCGCCGGCCCCCAAGGAGAAAGTGGGGGAAAAAAGGGCGCTCCCCCCGCCCCCAAAAGCAGCTGTTTTCCACTCGCACCGGCGGGGAGCCCCACCTGCCCAGCGCCGCCGGCTGCGACCCCTGGCTGCCCCGCACCGGGGCGAGGGGGGACACCCGCTGCCACCCCCGGCCCCGCGGCCGGGACGCCCGTGGGAGTCGATGCCGGCCCATGGGAGCGTTGCCGTGGGCCAGAAACTCCCTTCCCCCGCCTGCGCTTTCCGGAGCGAAAGTAAAACCCGGAGGGGCTCCCGCCTCCTCTCCCCCCGCTCCCAGAGCTCCCCCCACCTCCGGTGGGATGAGAGGGGGTGGGGGGGTGATGGTGAGGGGTTACCTGAGCTTTTTGGGCACGGAATAATCCACTTCCATCACTTTGCCGTGCAGCTCTACCTTCCCTGCGGACACAGCGGGGCGCTCAGCATCACCCCGGGGCAGCCCACCCCCCTACATCCCGCTGCGCCCCCCGGCCCGCCTGCCCTCACCG
>VYZW01023444.1:34018-44863 GCA_013401315.1 Balaeniceps rex
GGAGCCGCAAGACCCCCACCGTGGGGCCGGGCCGGCACGTCCCCGCCTCGCCCGGGGGGGGGGGACGGGACCGGCGGCCGGAGCCAGCTCTCGTTTCCGGGGGCGTTCGCCTAGCCCGGGCAAAAGCGGCTTCCAGCAGGGGCCCGCAGACCCCCGAAGCGGGGTCCCAGCCGTTTCAGGTGATTTTTTCGTGGTGCGTTAGGAGGACTGGCGCTGCCCGCGGCCGCTTTGCCTGCAGTGAGCTCCCTGCCTGCGCACCCCAACACCTCTGCCCTTAAACCCACTGCACCCCATCTCCGACAGATTGCCTGGCTCCAGTGTCCCACAGGCAGATCCTGCTCTGGTCCTTGCTTGAAACTGCTTGAGGAGTTCCTTCAGGGAGAGGGAAGCTGTCTCACTCAGGAACCAAGGTAAAAAATAAGTAAATAAATAACAGCCTGTATCAAATGCGCTTTTTTGGAAAGTGTGAGTGCGCAAACCCACCCTAACTGAGGTCCAACCAGCCATTGCTACGTGCGAGCCCATCATCCAAAAGGCTTCAAGAAAAGGCAAGCTGGTGCTCTGACATCCTGGCACTGAGTTTTGCATCTTCTCAGCCTGGTGGTAGATGGCTGCTGTAGCTTTTGGGGCACGTGGCTCTCCGGGGCTGTGCTGAAGGATGTCCTCAAGTGACTAAGAGTTAGTGTCATGACCTGCCTTGGCCAGTGAGGGCTGGATGCTGCAGGATAAATGACTTTTGCTCTCTCTTCTTGAGAACACAAAGCCAAATCTTTATGGAAGTGTATTCAGGCCGTGACCAGAGACTAAAATAAGGTGCAGAAGCAGTACTGGATGTCAGGAGGGGACAAGTGTCCTTGGAGTGGAGCATTGTGCCTTGGGGCCATACTGGGGTGGGGATGAAGGGTGGAAATCAAATTCTCCAAATTTTAAGCTGTGTGGCGGGACAGTTAAAAGCGACGCTCCCTTCTGCCGCGCTCCATCCTGCTGCCACTCTTCCCCTGTCATGCGGAGGTGCTGGATGGAGTAGGAATAGCAGTGACGGGTGCTTGATGCCACGCGTGTAGCAAAAATAGATGTGGTTGGACTGCGATGATGCAAAGCAAGAAGAATCCTTTCTCCTCCAATTTCTTCGTCTTTGCTTTCAGCGCAGCTCCTGCCGGGCTGCTGTTTAGCAGTGGGGCTGGGGGCTCTTCCATCCCCAGCACCTTTTTGGGGTGCCTTTAGGCTGAAATGTGTTGATAATGTCCTTTTAAAAAAGGCTTACCCTTGTTCAGGTCATTAATTCATCCTCAGTGACAAGCTATCGACAGTAACAGGGCAGGGAGCTGCCATTTCATTGTATGAAGTCATTGCCACTGGGAAGCGGCAGGAGAAACCCAAGGTTTCTGGAGTAATTAGTGCCCACAGGTTGCAATACTCATTTATGACTCATCACTTGGTCTTCTGCAGGAGCTGGATGCAACGTAGGAAGTCTCCTGCAATTACCTGCATAATCTCATCCCTCCTGCCCCTGATATTTGGCTTTGCAGAGGGAGCTCAACAACCTTCTTCAGATGTTTTCCCCACCCTACAGATCTGGTACTCTCTTTCCCAGAGTTTTGGTGGACCGGTCTTGAGAGGGTCAAGGGAAGTATGTGCTTTGGGGAGGAAAATTTAAGAGCACCGGTTGCTGCTGGCAAGGCAGCAACCACACAGGCAAAGCTCAGGGCAAACGGTCCCAAAGGTGGCGCAGGACCCAGCAGGAAAGGCAGGTCATCTTCTAAGGGCAGCCTCGCAGGTGGGATGTGGAGCAAGATCATTCCTCTCTGAAAAGAGATGCTGACATGGAATGAGTCCAGGAGGCAGCAGCGAAACTGATAAAAAGAGCAAAAAAAACATGAGAGCAAGGCAAGGTTGAGGGAGGGTTTGTTTAGTCTGGAGGAGGACAAGATAACAGGCTTGTGTGTGTGAAGGGCTGCTTTGAAAAGGCAGGAGAAATTAGGAAAAGAGTGTTTGGTGGATTGGACACAGGAACAGAAAGAAGGATGTGGTGCCATTCCTTGGCTGGAGGTTTTGGGAGGAGGTAGGACAAACATCTGGGACCACCACATCCACCCTGGTGCTGGCCTGAGGGATTCCCAAGTCCCCTCCAAGCTCAGGATAAGTGGGTTGACCCACAACTCTGTTTTATCCCAAGCCTTTGGTAAGCCTGTCTTGCAGCAGGCAGGTTGAGATCCATCAGGTTTCATCACCCTTTTCTGATGGACTGGTCTTACTGGGACCTGCAGTCAGGGCACTGTTTGGGCTTCTTTTAACAGATGCTTTTGGGGGGGCCTGGCTGGGGCTGCATTGGGGCATCCGTGTTGGAATCCCTTCTTGGATCCTGCAGCTGGAGCATCCATCCCCAGAGGGTGTTGGGAATGGGACAGAGAAAGGGACAGCATGGGGATGGTGGGTCCTGCTTGAGCCATCACATTTCCATCAGTAAAGGGGCTCCAGAAGTTGTGTGCTTGGCAGGGCTAGCACCAAGCTGGACTTAGGGATGATTCCATGGGGAACATCCTCCATGTGCCATCCCTGATTGTCACCAGGGATCAGAGAAGCGCAGGCATCCCCTGTGGCTGGAGGGGACGCGAAAGCATCTGTGGAAAAACGTAACATCTGGCTGTGGTCTGGCCAGATCTCTTGGTGAAACGCCTGCTCTTTGCAGCTGAATACAGCAGGGTTATAGCTGCGGGCATGTGCCCCAGGGGTGGATAAATGGGCTGTGCAATGGGAGGAAAATTGGCCAGACCACCCACTCGCCATGCTCCCCAGGGCAACGCTGCATTAATCCAGCAGATAAAGCCCAGCTACCCGGCTCAGGAGGAATCTGCCTTGTCTCTCTGACTTGCCCATTTTCCCTGAATCCTTAAGGATATTTTTTGTTGCACAGGAGAAACCTTGGCAGAGCTTTGCCCTATCCCTGCCAGTCCCAGCTTGGTTTCAGCAGCAAGATGGGATGCAGCCGCTCATCACTGTGCAGGGATGTAGCTCAGGCTGCAGATGAGACTGCCAGAGAGGCAGTACCAAAAAAAGAAAAAAAAAGCCCCACATAAACCCTCTCCTACAAATTGAATTTATTTCCTTTACAAAAGGACTTATTTTTTTCCTTCTGACCAAGTCACAGAGGTGACTTCATGTGCCATGATGCGCTTGCAAGAGGGATCAGCATGTGCTGGTGGAGTGGCTCCCGCCTGCCCTCCATCACCACATGCCGGGAATGAGGCACCATGAGACTGGAGTAAACCCAAAATTTAACTCTAATATAGCGCTGATAAACTTTCTTAAAAGTATCGTTTGGCTTTTAGAAACCTCCTAGGAAGAAAACTGAGCAGCTGCTGTGGAGATGAGGGAAGAGCATCACAGAACTGGCTGCAGTCAGCAGTGCCGAGCACTAAGGTAGTCCACCTCGGTAGGGTGAGATTATCCATCACAAACAGCGTAGCTGAGAAAATAATTTGGTTGAAAAACGCTTCTGTACTTTTCAAGCCGTGGGGGAATCATTTTGCTCGCCCTTTGCTAGGACATGATTGAAAATCTACTAACTAGTAACAGAATTTCGGAAGCTTTCAGGTCATCAGCCCTTAACACTCAGGAATGCTGAGGTGCAAGGCAACTATCATGGCTGGGTAATTGAATTAATAACTAGGTCTCTGTTAATTACACCTGTATAGGGGCTGAGCATGACTGAGACATAACTCTTAAGTTTTTAATGATGGGAATGGTGGACAGAGACTGTCCTTCCCAACAGGCTAAAAGTTTTTCTGATTCTCCTAAGATGATCTTGAAGGTATGGATGTCTAGGACCAAGGTGATTGAGCAAAGGCCAGGTGCCAGAGATGGACACCCAACAGAGTGCTAAGGAGCCATACCCATCGTATTAAAGCAGGAAAAAGAAGGGTCAGCTTCTCTTGGCTCTGAAAACAGCTCTGTTGGGGTGGGAGTACCTGCCTTTTGTGCGATTGATTTGCTGGAACTGAAAGGTGAACAACAAAATAAATTACTTAAACTCAAGGAGTTACTACCAAAAATACAATTTTCAGGAACTCGTGAGGTTCAGCAGAGAGCTGAAAGCTGCTGCCCTGCTTGTGCAAGGGGTGCCAGGAGAGTCACAGCCCTGTGCTCTCCCTTTGGTCTTCATTCCCCATGCTCAGTGCTGTGCTGGACCCAGATGCTCTTCAGACCCAGTTTCAAGTTAATTTGTGCTTGTAAGCCACCTTACGAGTTGATTTTAATAATGTTTTTCTGAATACACTAAAACCATGACTACCCCGATGATATCAGCCCTTGGTGCCAATGCTCAGCAGTTCCCTCAAGCTATGCCACCCCCCACAGGGACCCTCCTCGTGCCCAGGGGACCGGGAAGATGCTGCAGGGTTGTGCAGGGACAGGAGCACCTCTCACACCAGGAAAGGCACAGACTGACCTGGAGGAAACTCCACCTGCACACGGTGAGGAGAGACCAGCAGTATAACGCCACAAACATTGCCCGGTTTCCTTTTTCCCCACGTGCTTTTGAAGTTCTTTATTTGTCCTACTCTTGACAGGAAAGCAGGTCAGCAAAGGGCACAGCATTTCACATCCACCCCAGCAGATGTTGCTTTCATAGCCGCTGCAGCAAAGGATGCTTCCCTACCACTGGTGGGATTTCTGCTGAAGTTCAGGGTACACTTTTCCCCCTCCCTTGCGATGAGTTTCTGCGTTACACACTGGCAGAGCATCAGGACATCCAGCAGTGATTCAGCCATGGTTTAGAAGCACATCACATACCACAGCAATCTGTCATTCCCACGTAACAGGGCAACATTACACATGCCGGGGAGCATCTGACATGGGGCTCTTTCTGGACTGACAAGCAGTTGGAATGATTCAGCAGCAGGAAACACCCAGACAAAAGGCTCTCCCCACTGCAAGGCTACAGGAGCCAACGCTTCCCCAAACTCTAGATACAGCTTTAAAATGAATTTTAGGGTGCACCTCGGCACACTGCCGCCCACTAATACAACATCCCCATTTCCTTTCATACCCTCTGCAGGGGAAGAAGCTTGCTTTCATCCGGACCAGAACGCAGCTCCACAGTGGGTCCAAGCCTTACCAGAAGTAGCAGGTATCACTGTGGGGGGAAGGGGTGGGAGGATGCTCTTCTGGCAGCTACAAGCCACCAGATGAACTCAGCTGCCAGGAACTGCACCACAAGTTGCAAAATACTCATTTTACTGAAACATAAAGATGCTTACCAAAGGACACATGTTCTCTACTCTGCATTTGTCAACCCCTGCTGAGTGATTCAAAGGAAGCGTAAGACCGTGACTAAGAAAACGCTGTCAAAAGAACAAAGAGACTGCCTGTTCTGCAAAGGAGAAAGGTCAGCTCCAGCAGGTGGGACTTCACCTTCCCAGGGAACACTGCTGCACACATCCATAAGGCAAAACATGGCTCCGAAACGCTCACACCAGGCAGGGACCTGGTGCAGGAATTTGGGATGCTCTGAGCACAGGAGCAGTGCTATGCGCCCCACAGGATGTTTAAAAGGGAGCACCAGCTTGGTTAGGGATGGGATGTTACTGCTGATACAGTTAAAAGTAATTACTGCCAAAATCCTGTTGTCCACTCTTACATCCAGACAGTAAAAACTGATACAGATTTATAAAACAATATCCAGGTATTTGCAGAAACCTTCCTAAGACGCCTGGCATACTGCTGTTAGCCTTCTTCCTCTCCAGGCAGCTGCAGCAGGTAGGGCTTATTTCTTGTCTCTTGCTTCATGCGATTGCACATAATTTGCCAAACTGCTTCTGCAACCAAAAGGGGAAAGCATTTTCTTCCCTGCATCAGTAGAGAACATAATCTTTTGAGTCCAGAAATAAGTATACCACTATTTCTACACAAAAAATATTCTCACCGTAAACCAATGTGGAAAGCTCAATGCATCTCTTCCAATGCAAGATTAAAAAATAATTAGACCATAGATCTAACTGCATAGATTTACTACACAGGATGACAGATACCTATGTAGTGTTTGCCCAAGATCTTTTAAGTCCGGTAACTTAATAGCTGAAAACCAAAATGAGCAATTCAGTGCCAATTTTAAAAATAAGAAATGGACTTTAGAAGCACTTAAGAACCTTAAGTGCATTTATCCTTCATGGAACAGCAAATGACTGGCTGTTCCTAAAAGAAATGGGATGTCGCTCAGAGTATGCGAGCACTTGCCCTGGGATTACCTCTGGTTTTTTGTTAGGCTGACAGGACTATTAACAATTGTTCCCACTGAATAAAAATTTGGGGGTAAAACAGGCTTACCACTTAAATCCCAACCTGTGATGGCTTTGGTGGTACTTCTCTTTATAGCCGAGTGCCAGCGCAGCAGCTCATACAGCCATGTTTTAAATTCTCTGACAAAAGGAAGACTGCAGAGGCAGGCTCCTGACCACTCATCCTCTGGTGCAAGCCCTTGGAAGTTGCTGTATGAAAACCTTCAGCTCAGTAGTACTTAACAGAACCAAACCAGAGTGTGAGACAGTGCTCAGAAAGAAATCAACATTATGTTACTATATAATCCCACGGGTTCCTCACTGTGTGGAACACTGTGCCATCCTGCTCCCTCCTTTCGCCCCCCTCCAAAACAACAGACCAAGTTATTGAAAACTTCCATACAAACATCTACCTAGATCTGAAAACCACAGTAAGACAAGAGACAACGGAGGCCGCTGATTAGAAATGGCACAGACATGCATGGAGAGCAGCTGTCTGTTCCATTCCCATGCAGAAACAGGGGAAAATCATCAAATAAAGGTCAAGAGGCTGCAGGTCCACAGGGTCTGGTAACTGCTATTAGCCCATGAAAAAAGTGTGGAAATTTCTATGCAGGGAAAAAAAGTAGAGGAACTTGTGTTCAAAAGCTGAGAGAACAGTAGCAGATGTAGCCTAGTATCTCACTGCTCTTGCCCCGTTTTCTAGTCCTCCATGCTTGGTCACCACTGGAACTATGATACAAGGTGGAGGGAAGTTCTAACCTGACAAAAGTACTTTCAAATCTTGCACAGAATTTTCCTGTAATTCATTAATCTGAGTAGGCAAAATGGTACTATACTGGTAGGAAAGCATAATTTGAGAGCTATACTGCATTTTAGCTGCATATGCAGATAAAGATTTACTCTGTAAAAGGACAATCATCAGTGAAGAAATAAGAAAAATCAAAGTGTCTAAATGTTATTTCATTGCCTTCTTTAAGTGTATGGTTATCTACTTCCACTGAAGCCCTCTCCTTATTTAAAGGTCTACATGTCACAGGTGATAATCTGCTACCAGCTCACCCACCTCAAAGCTCAACAGCATTACCTAGAGTTTATTACAAGTCTTGCTCCATGGGTACAGGACTGCTGAATGATGTTTCTTGTTCCTGCTGCTGTACAATTTGCACACAGACTTCTCTACGCACTGGGTTTACATACCTGAAGGTATTACATTTAGAGAACAACTACGCAGCAACACAAAATTATGGTGAATTTTACTTCTAGGCTTTCAACATTATTCCAGAATACAGAGCATAAGCGTTGTAGTCTCTTTTCAACTCACAACTTCTACTTGGCAAAAGTAAGTAGGAAAAGAAAAACCAAACTTCTTTTTATTTTTTACTTTTTGAAAGCATTTTACACAGGTTTTTATCTTCAGAATACCTTGGAATCAGTAGAAAAAACTAACTGAACAGTTTGTCTTTACAATAGAAACCTTTCAGGAGTCAAAATTGAGACTAAAAAAATACATGCAAAACATACTCCTTTCAAAACACAACTTGAAACAAAGAACCAAACTACACAAATATGCAGAATGAAACAGCATGTAACATCACAGAAGTAGTCTTCATAAAAGGTGTAAAAGTCACCTATCACTAGGCACCGTTCACTTGTTTAAACAGAAGAGACAATAAAAATATTGTCCACAAACTTGCAATTTCAACTCAAAGGCTGTAGCTAGAAATTCCTCTACGTGTCATGCTTTAATAGCGACCTGAAAGAAAAAACAAAATATGTACATTATTAGACTTCCAAGGATTGACAGATTTTTAAGATTTCTGTCTAAATTCACTGCCACTCATGAAATCTGCATCAAATTCGAGAGCCTTATGATTTGTCTATGACAAAGTCCAGCAGTCAGTACAGTTCTGCCAGTAAGTTCCTTTGTGTAGAAAACCTCCAATTCCCGTCATATGCCCCGGGCTGATGTTTCAGTGCACAATGAGAATTCACATTGTAACTGTTCCATGGTGGCCAGTTTCCCTACGTATCAGTAAATGCAACTACACTTGTTTTCATTTGGACACAAAGGGTAAACATGAGAACACAACCTATTCATTCACTCTCTATCCCTTACAAAGGGAGTATGCTAGGAATGCCGTTCTGTTTTATTACATTTCTGCCATCAAAATGCAGCTTTATCTTCCATGCAAATAAGCAATTGAGGAAAAAAAAGCACTATTTGGACCTCAGATGAAGTTAACCTCCTCTTTACAAATTATGTTGGGAAATTTAGTTTCAGTGTTAGAACATGCGAGGCTTGGGAATTCAGCCTTGCTGTTCCAGAGGTAACCAAACTGTCAGCATACCACAAACTCCTCTTAAAAAGAGTTTCTGAGAAAGAAATGGTACCTCAGACTTTTTAACAAGCGGTATTACCTAGTTTATTTTTTTGCAAACTAAGTATTTGCTCTGTCCTCAAGGTTGCCAGATGCTCAATGAAACATTAAAAGGAACTGTGGTTCAAAAAAAAAAAAATAACCACACTGAAGTCAAATAGTCTTTACGGATGCAAAACCTCAAAAGTAGTTGAGGCAAAGTGGAAATTTGCTTTTGATATGCAAGCAAGACTACTTACGAGGTGAATAGGATCGAGATCTGGATCGAGATCTGTAGCCCCCTCGGCTGTAATATGGGGATGGTGATCTCCTCCTGTGAAAAAGGGCAACAGAAACAATCCTCTCGTTAATGCCTGAGGCATATGAGTGGCAGCAGCTTTATGTGGATACTTCTAACCTGATCCTGGTATCAAGAGTATACTTGGGAAAGCTAACAAGCACTTAAAGAGCTGATCAACATTTCTGCTGGATAACAAAGCAGTGAGTTTTCTTAATACTTTTCTTATTACCAGGTCAGAATAACACTACTTTAGACTAACAGAAAAAAACATAAGCACTCTTGCATTCACAGTTTGACTACGTGCAATTTTAGTGTTTCAAGCCAAGAGCATCCCAAACAAGCAGTGTAAGCCAAATCACACCTTAACTTTTAATCTAAATTATTTGTTTCGAGATGAAGAGTTGATTTGAGTAGCAGTCACTGCTACAACCAACCCCACCCCCAAACCCCTCCAATCCAGGCACTCTCAAGTTTTGTGTTTCCTTGCTTAGTTCCACTAATCTCCTAATTTAAAAAACAAAAAAACAAAAAAAACCCCAAACCAAACCAACATTCAGGACATTAACTTCTTGGCATAAATCACAAGCTTTTCCTGTGCAAAGCTGCACTAACCTGAACCTGTCCCTATACTAACCTCACCCCTTTACATAGCGATGCGGGAACCTTTGAAGCAAACTGCACTGCTCACTGAAGAGCTGCATGTACTCTGCATCCACCCAGTTTCTGTTAATGTGTTTAAAGATATCCTAGACGTGATTCATAGAATACTAAAAAAATACCATGTAGAAGAATATTTCCACTGTTGACCAGACACTGAAAGCTTTCCTATAATACCTGTAAAACTGATCCCTGTCTTGAACAGCTCTCCATCCTCCTCCTCCTCCGCCACCACCTCCTCTGTGAATACAAAAGCAGAACAACTTTTGAAAATTTTAAAAATAAACAAGTTCATTGTACAAGCAAAAACCACCATCAAGCGTAAGAAAATTATGTGAAGACAAGAAAACATTGATTCCTACACTGCATAATGCTAAATTACTTCACTACGTTCATTTTCATGTATTCCTGGAATGAGTTGGCTAAACTTGGTGTCAAGGAACAGTTGAAGAGGACTCACGTTCCAACTGACCAATATTGCATTTTACAATGTCATACTCTCCAACGAGCAGCAATTTAAGATCAGTACATAGCCTTCGCTTCTAAGACCATTTCTATTCTCAGATGCTTACCCGCTCAAGGCAAGCAATTCCCCCCCCGCCCAAGTGGCAAGATCAATTCACTGTCCTGAGGAAAAAGTTGATTCCAAGGTGGAGGCAGGGAAAAAAAACCCACATCCTTACATTTTAACACTTCACAATCATGTTTAAACAAGGGCATTTAAGAACTGTGGTACAATTTTGCCTTATATAGAAGCTGCCTAGAACCGAAACAATACATTATAGTATTGAATGATATTAAGTGGTTGGGCTGGTACCTCCACAAATTTAGATACACCAAAGCATTACCAGGAGGAGACTAAATCAAGTTTGGATTATGGAACAGTCACTGCCACAGATATCCCACAAGAGCTCAAAAAGGCTGTAAATCATATGAAGGACAAAGAACTCCCAAAACACAACACCATGCTTTCAATCAGCAGGTTATTCTTCAGTTTACAGATCCTTTTCCAGACAAGATTCAGCATCCCACAGCAATGAGAAGAAATTAAAGTTTTAACATGACAATTCCCATCTGAAATTGTATTTCCCTTAAAGCTTTACTGCACACAGGGCAAGGAAGGGAAAAACACAAGTTGTTACCAATTGATTTTCTAGGGTGGAGTACTAGTATGCAATGCTCTACTGCATCTTTAACCATTCTAACTTTCCCTTCCTCAAGGAAGCACTCATGATACACACTATTCTGTCTC